>JAOTRA010088777.1:538-12118 GCA_026260255.1 Pseudolaguvia tuberculata | reverse complement strand
ACACACACACACACACACACACACACACACACACACACACACACACACACACACACACAAACACAAACACACACACATGTTTTAAGCAGTTCTTTTGAGAACCAGTCAGACGAGCCAAACATGACATTACATGTCACAGAGCTGAATATATAAAGTGAGTGTTTTACTTAAAAGGCAGGAAAAATATTTGGAAAAGACGCTTTCCAAACGTTCATATTTTCTGAAAGAATTTTAATTGTCATAAGGGATATTTTACTGTTCAAATATCTAAGGTAACAATTTACCCATGTTGTGGGTAAACCAGATGAAGGTAAAAGGCTATATTGCCAAAGGTTCGTGGTCACCTGACCATCGGATCAGCCCACAGTTGGTCTAGAATGTTTGTTGTAGCATTACATTATTCCTTCAATGGAACTAAGAGACTCCAACACTATTCCAGTATGACAATGACCCTGAGCACAAAACCCCTGACCTCCATTATCACATGCTGGGTTATTATTAGAGTGAAAAAAACACCCCCCCCCAGACCTCCTTACATGACATTATTGTCTGATCTCACTAATACTGTTGGAGCTGAATGAAGAGATTCTCACATTCAAGCCCACCATTGGACTGGAAGGTTTTACTAGAAGACTGGAGCTTCATCCAATAGTAACAATGGGAATCAATCTGGAAGATGATGTTGGAAATTGAATGTGTCTGTGATGCTCAGGTGATCACAACCTTTTGGCAATACAGAGTATTAATTCTGACAATAACTCGGATTCTGCTGCCTTAAACATTCTTATATGGACCCTAAAGATTCATTTCAGTGTAACAGTCGTTAAATCCACTGCTGTAATCATCCAGATAGTCCTTTTGCTCAACCCAAGACTATTGACACTTATTATTTTAATCAACATTAAACATGGATTATAGTAGTTCTTATGTATTCTGGCTAATGTATGTACACTGAAGTGCATCTTTAAATATATTACTATGATGGTACCACTAAGGGTTAAAGCACTGTATGAATATCAGTAACGTGCATCTCGTGTACGACTGATCCATTTAGTTCAAATATCATTAAATATAACTGCCATTTTTCTGACATCTTGTTGCGATTACATTTGAATCTTTTTAACAGTGTGTAGCTCTCTCTCGCGCGCGCACACACACGCACGCGCACACACACTAGATTCCATAGATTGCCTTCCACCAAATAGGTAGTTCCTTCCTACGCAGCGAGTGCTGAGGTTATGGCGTTAGTGATCTACTCATTGTTTATCTTGTCATCTTTTTTATAAACTATTCGAAAATTGTACCGCATAAAGCTTGACAGTCGATTGGAAAAGAGCATGCGTGCATTTACTCAAACATCTTTATATCATATATTTAACTTTAATCTATACACTGTAGCGTTAAGAGCCATTTTCGGGGTGGCTGAAGTGGCTGCTTGGTGGCTCTGGAAACTAAACTTACGACCTTCTGTTCATCAGTCACCACTAAACCAAGCCATATTCTTAGGTTAACTAGTCATATATTGTTTGGACAACTAGTCGTATATTGTTTGGTTACTAGTCGTATATTGTTTGGATAACTAGTCGTATATTGTTTGGTTACTACACAGCAATACCGTTGTAAGTAATAAATAAACAAAACTATTTGTTCATTTGTGCAACGAAAACTAATTAATAATCGAAAGTTAAACAAAACCGATTATAAAAAAAGATCAATAAACAAAATCTTTTGCATGTAATTGTCCCGCTGTTGGAGCTTCCCGTCCATCACCCGGATAAAAGAAAATAGTCCGTTTTACCTTGGAAAAGCCAGGAAGTCGTGCAAAAGGTCCGTGAAATAGATTTATTCGCTCCGTTTAATATCTGGTGCTTATCGGTTCTGGTAAAAGCGGGGAAAAGTAGTGAAAAGTTGCAGGGAAAACGCCTGAGCGCCGCGCACATCGCCATCTTTATCCCTCCGCAAACTCTCTGGAACTGCAGTAGAGCTGATGCATATCACCGTGCGCGCTCCCGGAATGCGCGCCCTCGCTGCTCAGATAAGAGACCATCAACGCGGCTACAATGCAGTTAGGATAGTTGTCGGGAGCAGATCTAAGTGTGGGAGGAAACCGGAGTACCCGGAAAAGTTAGCGTGGGGAAAACGCGCAAACTTCAAGCGAGAATCGAACCAGGGATTTTGTGGTTGTGAGACCCTCTTTTTTTATATAAATTGTAAAACTGTTATTCGGAGCCTTTCCCAGCGCACATAGGGCAGGGGTACACCCTGGTCAAGTCCATCGTGATTGATGGTTCTAAATTGTCCATAGGATGTTTGAATGGTTGTTTGACTGTGTTGCCCTGTGATGGACTGGACAGTGTATACACCTGCCTCTCACCTTATGTGCGCTGGGTTTGTGGTTCTAAATTGTCCATAGGATGTTTGAATGGTTATTTGTCTGTGTTGCCCTGTGATGGACTGGACAGTGTATACACTTGCTTCTCACCTTATGTGCGCTGGGTTTGGCAACAGCAGACCCCGAATTAGGGAACAAGCGGGTAAGATGAATGATCAACCCAATGTACGTTTTGGGACTGTGGGAGGAAACCGGAGTACGTGGTGCAAACCCGCGCGAGAGAACATGTAAACTCCGCACAGAATGACCAGGAATCGAACCGGGACCTTCTTACCGGGATGCAACTGTGCTAACCACTGTCACAAGGCTGCCCTTTCATTTCAATTCATCAATTTATTATTTATAATAATTTAATTGATTATGTAAAGGACGATTCAAACCGTTACACGGTTGCCAGCTTACCACTGACCTTGTGCTTG
Organism: Pseudolaguvia tuberculata; assembly: GCA_026260255.1. Taxonomy (NCBI): domain Eukaryota; kingdom Metazoa; phylum Chordata; class Actinopteri; order Siluriformes; family Sisoridae; genus Pseudolaguvia; species Pseudolaguvia tuberculata. The sequence goes on along the minus strand of JAOTRA010088777.1, from coordinate 9,307 downwards.
TGCTCCAACACCCAACCATACCATACCAAGCATTCCCTATGCTATAACGTGTAATCTCCTTTAAGATACCAAGACACTGTTCTCACCTTTACTCTATCAAATGGAATGTCTATTAAATTATTTTATTGAGTACTCTTTGCAGTTTAAGAGTTCTATTTGCATGAGAACATTAATGGAAAGGACCAGCTTTGCCCTTAAACCCGAAAGCAACTGGGGTTGGTTTTGTTCTTTTGTTTTTTTTTATTAAGGAATGCAGGTCGAACTGCATTTTCCAGTCATTAATTTATGCATTTGTGCACTTCATAGAAATATAAAATCAATGACTCGTGAACATTCCATTATGAGAAATTTGCACATCTATATAATTAGTTAAGATCACACTGATGGAGAAACAAAAAACACAACAGGAAAAATAGGAAAGCAGATGACAGTATAACAAATGCCAGTACCCTAGGCCCTGTTTTAAGGCTCATTGATGTTACCCGGGGTTTTTTTGTGGTTTTTCTTTTAAGTTTTAATCTTTATCGTCTTGATTGCTCCACAAGAAGAACCGGACCAACAGACAATGATGACAGACGGCACAAGGTAAAAAAAACCAAAAAAAAAACCCTCAGGGTGAATTGTTTCATCTTGAGTAACAGATGAGTGATATCGTTCTTTTAAAATGATGTGAATTGAACCCTGATGTGACAAATCCTCTCAAGCTGGCATTGGTCACAGTGTTAGAGAGAAGTGCCCTCTGCTGGAGGGACAGGTTTATTGTCATCAGGCTTCATGGCAGGGAAAAGTAGGACTTCCTGTAACACAAAAAACACCAGGTAAAATGTTAATTACCTGGTTAATGTTAAAAACCTCAAGTCAAAATCATGACAGGATTATTTCACGGTAGCGTTTAGAATCACCAGTCAGCCTAATGTACAGTGTTCCCTCGCCACTTGGTGCTTCATGTTTTGCGGCTTCAGTGCTTGGCGGGTCAGCAGCAGCCACATTGTGGAAAGGAGCGTTGTTTCATGTCGATGCGCGAGAGAGAGAGGATCCCTGTATGTCAACCAAAGAGATGAGTTGGCATACCACGGGCTTTCATAAAGGCGCCTGATTGGTTTCCCGGTGTGACATCGACCAATAAGACAAACATTCTTGTACAGTACCCGCATACACAATACAAAATTCCTAGGGGCAAATACTACTTCGCGCTTTCTCAGCTTTCGTGGAAGGTTCTGGTCCCCATTAACCACGAAAAACGAGGGATGGCTGTACATGTTTCGAAATCGAACCAGGGAAGGTCCCAGATTCGATTACAAAATATGTACATAAGGCTGACTGGTGATTCTAAATGTCCCATAGGAGTGAATGTGTGTGTGTGTGTGTGTGTGTGAAGTGGTAGCCTAGTGGTTATGGTCCAATATCAGAAAGATTCCCACCTCCACCAAGCAACGTTATATATGAAACACTTTTGGATGTGTGGGTTTTTTTTCTTTTTTAAATTAAGTTGAATTAAGAAACTAAGACTAAATAGGAAACAGATCATAGTAGCTGAAGAGCTAAATCAATGTTTTCATAAAAAAACAATTAAAAACAACAACACACCCTGGAGGATGTATACCAGGAAGTTCCTTTTAAACTACTAATTTATCAGATAATAATCTACAAGGACTGTTCATTTGTATATTGATTTAAGACTAACTGATAATGTACAGTCAAAGATTAAATTCCATGAAGTCTGTAAAATATCTGCTGCATCGATTGTTAGTCAGGTTGTATCGGCAGTTTTATTAAAAACAATTATCTAGCTTTTATACAGAGCTCATCTTAACAACCAATCTGAGGCACCTGGCTACGATTGCGTGCCAACACTAATTAGCACCTGAAAGATGTGGCAGTTTTTGGGGTTTTAGAGACGCTGGCATGCAGACTGATGTTCTAGGTAGAACAGTTGTAAATCTACAAAACTCTAATTACCTTAACACCGAGAACAATTTTATCAGCTAAGCACGACACGGTTGCATTATTTATTCATTTACCTACCAAATACAGTATATCATCGCATATTTCATCCAAACTGCACAGCACTATTAAAAAAACATTGCATGTTTGAATGGGTTGAATTGTAGCTGTGATGAGTGTAAAAGCTGCTGTTACAGATGTCATCATTTTGGCAATGTTTAGCAATTATTCTGTGAGTTAATGTTAACTCTTCCAAAATTATTAAACCTAAAACTTGACAGTATGTTTACATTCAGGATATTTTATGGTTTTAAAATAGAATCTGTAAAATAAAAAGGCAAATAAATAGCTGCAAGGACATGAAGATGTAATATTGGGCAGAAGTGGAATCTTAAACCCCGAACAGATTAATGTTCGATTCACCTTGATGTTGTTGGAATCGGTGAGAAACATAGTGAGGCGGTCGATACCCATGCCCCAGCCTGCAGTAGGGGGGAGACCATATTCTAACGCCGTGCAGAACGTCTCATCTATAAACATTGCTTCATCATCGCCTTCTGCTTTTGCCTGGAATAAATTGAAGATAGACACATGCATCCAGATAAAAAAACAAAAAAAAAAAAAACACATGAAATGAAAAGAAAAAAGATTCTGACTGTAGCCTGCTGCTCAAAGAGCTCACGCTGTCTGATCGGGTCGTTTAACTCTGTGTAGGCGTTACAGATTTCCTTCTTCATAACAAAGAGCTCAAAGCGTTCAGTCAGCCCTTTCTCAGATCTGTGCCTGCAGGAACATCACATGAAAAATGTTAGCATCCTCACCTCCCACAACCCTATGAACGATAAATTATTTACAAACATATGATCAAATGCAGATCAGTAATCTAATTTTAACTATAGAAAAATAGATTTAATAATTAGTCTGACATGTTTACTATTCCAACCATTCTAAATACTTCTTATATTCTGTTCAATGTAAAAAGAAAATGTTTTCACAAACATTTAAAAATAACACCAGGGTGTTACACCATCAGAATCTCGTACCGGCTATTAGTAACACCTGATGTTAACAGTGGAAGTGTAGAAGCCCTCACCATTTGGCCAGTGGACTCATGATCTGTGGGTGGTCACATATAAACGTAGGATTGATGCATTTCACTTCAAGGAAATCACCTACCAACTAGAACAGAAACAAAATAATATTTTCCTTCGGTCAAATTTCCTTAATTGTTAATAAAAGGTTTGTGTTTAATACAAGTTTTCCGCCGTTTTGCTGTTTATTTAATTGGCACTTACTCAAAAAGTAAATGCCTACCAGGTTTATATAAGCCAATTAAGAAAATAAATGCAAAGCGGGAGGGGGGGAGGGGCTTACTGGTGCTTTTACAGTCATTACTGGTGCTTTTACATGTCGATTAACCCGTGGGAAAACTCTACTAATTTACACAGAACCTGTATGTAAAATTGTGTAGAGTAAACAACCTTATCCAGAAGTCGAGCTGTTGTTCTCGGAGGAGGACATTCCACCCCCTTCTGAGTACACAGATCATCGAAAAACTTGCGTGTTTCTGAAGGGGGAAAAAAAGTAACTAAGTGAACATAATAATTAACTCATTCAATCATCTTACATCTGCTGGTGCTTATCTCAGCTCACATGGGGCAAGAGTCAGGGGTACGCCCTGGACGGATCACCAGTCCATCACAGTGCAACACAGACAAACAACCATGCATACACAATTTAGAATCACCAATAGACCTAATTTGCATGTTTTTGGACTGTTGGAGGAAACCAACACAAGCGCAGGGAGAACATGCAAACTCCGCACAGAAAGAGCCCAGGCACGGGACTTTCTTGTTATGGGTCGACCGTGCTACCACTACGCCATTCACATAATAATATGTATTATAACTATGCTAAATCAGCCAAATGCTGATCAAATCATTCAACTAAGCAACTTGATCAGACTAACCTGATATCATTGACAATGATCATGTGTATAAAGTCATACCATCAGAATCGTATGTGTCTGTGGCAGGAAATTTCACTCCCATCTCCTTTTCCAGCTCGTGAGTCATACTGATTCTCTTAAACGGAGGGGAAAAATCAATTTCTTGGCATTGTCCTTCTGGTCCATCGGGGTGATAGGTCACTTTATAAGCCCCTGTGACATGCTTGACCATTCCTGTAAGAGTATAGCAAACGATGTGTTGTATTTTAAGTAATCTGGGATTCTCCATGCTAAAACCGTGCATAGATCCTTAGTGAAAGTGTGAGTACACCTGGTAATAGTGGAAGAAATTGTGTGTGTTATAATAATCAATAAAAAAACTAAGTCACAAATCACCTGTAAGTGTGTGTAACTTGTCGTCAGACACTAAAAAACATGCAGGAGAGCTGAAGGCCGGGAAACTTTCAAAGAAGCAGTGTGTTGATGGAGCCGAACACTATGACTAAAGACAGCCGTGTGTCACAAAAATCTAGCTTGTAACTGCTTATAACAGCTTTTACATTAAAGCAATTAATTATAATAATAAACACAATAAATGTACTGAGACTAGTACAGACAGTAAAATATGTAGGAATAAAAGCTGTATAATTACAACAGTATTTGGTCCTATTGGGGCATCAAATATTTCGAATAAAAAAAAGAAAATAATAATTAATCTGCATGTTTATGTAACTTATGATTAAGGGGTGAAATTATATGGTACTGAAGCATTATTATCAATTACATGAAAAAATTACTATCAATTACATGTTCTTAATAGATTCTAACCTTGGAATACGTTCCCAATTTTGTGGGTACACTGTAAATAATACCCATGTTATCAAGATTGTTTTATTGAAAACGGTACCGATTTGTAGCTCTTGGACCACAGTAGGGTTGCAATAACCAATTATTTTCCCAAACTAATCAGCAATTCTTAGAACTATTAATGTGATTTTGGTGTATAAAACCCCAAAATTAATTGATAGAATTTAATTAAAAAAGAAAAATTATTTTAACCACAACAACACTAACGAAAATAATTCTTGTATTACCCAGTGTTTATTATTATTTGTACTGTACTAAAAAAAGGAAAAAGGCACATCTTAGTCATGATTAGCAAAAGCAATGAGTGGCAAACCTGAAAGAAGCTTCTCTGTGATGTCCATCAGGTCGTGGTAGTCAGCGTATGCCATATAGAACTCGCAGGTAGTGAATTCAGGGTTGTGAGTGAGGTCAATGCCTTCGTTTCTAAACTGACGCCCGATTTCATAGACGCGGTCAATTCCTCCGACCACCAACATCTACAGTGAGAAACATCATCCATGAGCACACTTATGGTAACTCGTTCTGTCTGTTTAGATCAAAGGTGACCAAACTCGGGCCTAAACCCTGAGGGACACCAGCCCTCTAGGATTCAGTTTGGACGCCCCTGGGTTAGATATCAGTTAAGCACCGTACCTTGTGGTAAAGCTCAGGAGCGATCCTCATGTACAAGTTCATATCCAGCTCATTGTGGTAAGTGATAAAAGGTCGAGCTACTGCACCTCCAGGAATGAGGTTCATCATCGGCGTCTCGATCTAAAAAACAAACTATTAATGAGTGAATTGTATATTTTAAACTTTATTTAACACTTGTATTGTCTCCTCATTAACTATGCAATATATGTCCTCCTGATGAAAAAGTTTATAATGCATGCAATTAAAAAACGATTTCCCTAATCCTGGATCACTCCATGTTTATTCTGAGCAACTACACAAAAATAAAAAACATAATAATAGTAAATCTTTTAAAATAGGTTAGACAACAACTTGTACTGTTTATCCAATACATTGTGGATAAAATTTATAAAATGTTAAATCTAAGTTCCAATGCAATGGTATACAAGCTGAAAAGTATGTATATGGGGTTTTACATTTTAAGGTGTAGATAGTGACATTCTGACAAGCTGAAATCTGGCAGCCCGAGTGTCTGGGACATTAACCTTTTGTTTTAAATGTACTTCCTGACCTCACCGGTGAATGCTAATTTCAAAGCCAGGATGTGCCTTTGTCTTAGCTGTACTGTCAGACTGATTAGCATCTATGCATTTGAAAGACACTGTTATGTTGATGAGATCTTTGTTTAGAGTGTCTCCATCTCTGTCTAATCCCTTCCCCTTTAAATGGTATATAATTCTACTGTGCTGAGCTCTAGTCAGACTTGGATGACTACAGCAACGCGCAGCAAGTTCTCAATAAAGAGTAACTTCTGCTGGAAAGATATCCCAACGTTTCCTGGTCTCTGCTTTGACAAGAAAACTAAAGTTGTCAACAACATGAATAATATGACTAATTGAATAATCTGCAATGTTTCGGCTCCTATGTTGCTTGCAACAAATAATTTCAGATAAAAATGACATCTTAACTGTGATTCAAAATAAAGGCTTATTGTAACATGTATAACTCATCAAAAGAGCTTTATGTTTTACATTGTTTATATTTGTAATTTTTTTTTTTAGAAAACCTTCCTACACAATTGTACGTGAAATCTTAAGTTTACATACTTGCACTACAGCACCGCACTGGTTAAACATTGGTATTACAGGTCATTACATTAAGAGGATGATACCAAACATTTGTTAAGGAGCATTATTAGCATTATTATTATTATTTTTGATTATGTTGACTAATTGGTTTTAGTAACTAATTGCAATCATTCATCTTCTTACCTGCTTATTCACTAATTCGGGGTCATAGGGGTCACCAATCAACCTAATCTGGATGTTTTTGGACTGTGCGAAAAAACCGGAGTACCTGGAGCAAATCCACACAAGCACGGGGAGATCTCTGCACAGAAAGATCCCCGCCTCGGGACCTTCTTGTTGAAAGGCAACTGTGCTAAACACTATGCCACCGCGCCGCCCTAATTGCAATCAGCACATTTAGTTGAAGTGTATATTGTCGCAGCTTCAATCTTTTAACTAGAATTAGAATTACAGCACTTGCCCGGGTTTGATTCCAGGGCCAGGGCCCTTTTTGTGCAGAGCTTGCATGTTCTCCCCACGCTTGCGTGGGTTTCCTACGGGTATTCCAGTTTCCTCCCACAGTCCAAAAACATGCAGATTAGGTCGATTGGTGATTCTAAATTGTCCATAGGAGTGAATGTCTGTGAGTGAGTGTGTGTGGCCCTGCGATGGACTGGTGACACGTCCAGTGTGTACCCTTGCCTCGCACACTATGTTAACTAGGATAGGCTCCGGCAGACCCAGATATAGGGAATCAGCAGTAAGAAGATTTGGCAGACACCCGTATCCAGAGCGATTTACAACTGAGCAATCACAGGCTAAGGGTCTTGCTTAGGGCCCACAGCGGTTGCTTGGTGGTGCCAGGAATCAAACGCAGGTCTTTCTGGTATTAGTCTCAACATCATAACCACTAAGCCACCAATTAACTACAATGAGTTCTCTAATCATAAATGTATTTTCTAGTCTCACCTCAAGGAAACCCAGCTGATCCAGAAAGCTGCGCAGGTAAGTGATGATCTTGGCACGGGTTATAAATTTTTGCCTCACAGAGTCGTTCAGGATCAAATCCAAATACCGCTGACGATAACGGGTTTCCTAAAAGTAATAATGATTAGACATCATTTAAATGACTACTGTCTGCCTTTTTTCTCATAGTAATTAATAAGCAAGCTAAAAGAGAGAGAGCAGGGACACCAACCTTGTCTTTCAGGCCAAAGTGCAGGTGAGGAAGCATGTGCAGACATGGAGACAGCAAGGTCATCTCAATAGGGATGATGCTCAGCTCACCTTTCTTTGTCTTTCCTGGATTTCCTCGGACACCGATAATGTCACCACGACGCAATTTATTATTGATATGAACAAAGTCTTCCTCTGACAAATAATTCCTGAATGGAAGAAAAGTAGAAGAAAATTCATTCATAATGTGTACAAACATTGTACTGTGTGTATGTGCGCGCGTGTCTGTATCAGACCTGGAGTTTGCCATAACCTGCAGTTTGACCCCTTCTCCTCTCAGGTCATAGAAGAGCAGTTTGGCCCCGGATGCCCTCTTGGCATGGACACGTCCTGTTAAAAGAGACAGTAATAATCATCATCTTTTTTTAATCTTCTTGTTACACCCGTCAACAAATCAGTGTAAAATTTCACCTGAAACCTTAAGGATGACATCTGATAGCTGCTCTCCGGGCTGCAGGTGATTATATTTCTCGATAAAATCGGTAAGCGATAAGTCCACTTGAAACTTGTGGGGATAGGGATCCTCAGCAGTTCCCTTCAGAGCCTGGATGGCTTGTGTCCGGATCTTGAAGTATTGCTGAAAAGACACAGCATGAAAATCAGACAAATAAATATAATTTGGGTTTCTACTATATGCCATGCCATATAATCATGTATTGCTATAAGGAGACTTTTTCCTTATTTATAATTATGCCATACTGCCATACTATTTATTTATTCAATTATTTCGTTTCTACTGTGACTGCAATAAAAAACAGGTTCAATGTTTTTCATTTAAAGAAACCGGTATAGATAAAACGGTACTTAATTACTCAAAAAAAACAAAAAACAACAACAAACATTTTTTTGCTAAGCTCAATAGTTGCAGTCCTAAAATCGATAGCTGCAGACTTGATATTTTACAAGTTTGGCAGCTTTCTTCCCCTTTCGCTGCTGCTGCTTTTTCTTCTTTCACTGCTTCTTCTCCTCCTTTCACTGCTGCTTCTTCTTCTTCTCCTCCTTTCACTGCTTCTTTTTCTTCTTCCCCTTTCGCTGCTGCTGCTTTTTCTTCTTTCACTGCTTCTTCTCCTCCTTTCACTGCTGCTTCTTCTTCTT
>JAOTRA010088760.1:5000-12119 GCA_026260255.1 Pseudolaguvia tuberculata | reverse complement strand
CACACACACACACACACACACACACACACACACACACACACACACACACACACACACACACACACACACACGCCTGTACAGCATTAAGAAAGTTTTAAAGCCTTACATCTCTGAGGGAGAAGGTGATCTCCAGGTTGGTCCAGAAGCAGTCAGAAAAATCAGGGTACATGTCGAGCACCTCCAGCAGATCATCCCTCAGGATCTTGTGCAGGTCGCAGTAGGTCAGAGCCCTAACATCAGCGCTCGACTTCCCAGGTCTGGCGTAGAGGCCGATAGGCTCGCCGAAGATATCATTCTTACCTACATAGAGAAAAGGAGATTTTTTTAATTAATGGTACAATGAAAGAGGGTTGGAGGTTCGATTTCTGGGGTGGGGGTCTCTCCCGTGGTTCTTCCCGTACTTGCATAGATTTTCTTCGGGTACTCTAGTTTCCTCCTACAGTCCAAAAACATGTACATTATGTTGATTTGTGATTCTAAATTTCCCATGGGATTAAGTGTGGTGGTTTGTCTAAGTGTGGCCTGGAGATGGACTGGCGACCTGTCCAGGGTGTATCCCTACTTCTTGCCTTATGTGCGCTGGGATAGATTCCAGCAGTCCCCCCGTAACACGGAATTTAAAAAAAATAAGTGGGTTAGAAGATGAATGAATGAATGAATGAATGAATGAATCTATAGATGGTGCTGATCACATGACAGACTGGACTGTTTGAGCTGAAGATAATCGATATGACAGGATCGATAGAGCGGACATGTGTGACGTCACCGTGGACCATCAGGACAGCACGGGGAGGAAACAAAAGAATTACAGGAGAAATGATCAGGGCCTAAAGCATGAATGTGTGTTTCTAAATAAAGGCAGGAAAGAATGAAGTGATTTACGGTTCGACAGGTTGCTTTCAGTCACTTATTATAAAACAGACATTTTGAATAAAAGAGACAAATAAAGAAATTAAAGAAATCAAAACACAAAGTAAAATACAAAGATTGTAAATTATCTGGTTCATTTGTTCTTTCATCTTCTAGCCTGCTTGTTCCCTATTTTGGGCTCACAGGGGTCTGCAGGAGCCTTTCCCAGTGCTCATAGGTTAAAGGGCAGGGGTACATGCTGGACAGGTTGCTAGTCCATTGCAGGGCCACACACAGACGAACAACCATACACACACACATTCACTCCTATGGGGCAATTTAAAATAATCACCAGTCAACCTAATGTACGTGTTTTTGGACTGTGGGAGGAAACCAGAGTACGCGGAAGAAACCCACACAAGTGTGAGAAGAACATTCAAGAGAGACCCCCAACCCAGTAATCGAAGCTGAATGAATGAATGAATGAATTAATTCATTATTATTTATAAAATAAATATATGAAAATCAATAAAATACCCATTAAACAGGACAAGGAGAAATGAAAGAAGGGGAAAATCTTTAGATATTCATTCATTCATTCATTCATCTTTTTACCCGCTTATTCCCGAATCCGGGGTCAACTGCGCCTATCCCAGCACACATAGAGCGAGAGGCGGGGGTACACCCTGGAGGTGTCACCAGTCCATCACAGGGCAACACAAACAATCAACCATTCACACACACATTCACTCCTATGGACAATTTACAATCACCAATCCACCTCATCTACATGTTTTTGGACTGTGGGAGGAAACCCACGCAAGCGTGGGGAGAACATGCAAACTCCGCACAGAAAGAAGGATTGGAACCCAGGACCTTCTTGTTGTGAGGCAACTGTGCTATCCAGCCCCTATTTATATATTATAATATGAAATGTAAAGTAGTTTTTAAAAGTTGATGTTATAAAACTTTATGTTAAGAGGGAGGGAGAGAGAGAGAGAGCGAGAGAGACTTAGATTGAAATGATAAGGATACAGGTTCTCTGAGGGGGAGCCGCGATGGCGTAGTGGTTAGCACGGTCACCTCACAACAAGAAGATCCCAGGGTCAATTCCCTGTACGGGTATCTATCTGTGCTGAATTTGCATGTTCTCCCTGAGCTTGCATGAGTTTCCTCTGGGTACTCCGGTTTCCTCCCACAGTCAAAAAACATGTAGATGAGGTGGATGGGTGATTGTAAATTGTCCATAGGAGTGAATGTGTGTGTGTGTGAATGGTTGTTTGTTTATGTGCTGCCCTGTGATGGACTGGAAGCACGTCCAGGGTGTACCCCCGCCTCTCGCCCTATGTGTGCTGGTATAAATGTTGGTCCAGGTTCTCTGGTTTTTAAACTGTGATGTTTTAAACATAATTTTGAGTTTGTGACTAAATGTAGCAGTAAAAAGCTGCAGTACCCAAGATGGCCACCACCACATCATCTCGAAGGATCTCGATGGAGCCGCGGGAGATGAAGTAGAGAGCGGTGAGAACGTCTCCGCTGTGCACCAGTGTGTCCCCGGGAGGGGCGTGGGTGGTTCTGAAACGTATGGCCAATGCTCGTAAACAGCCCTTACTTGCCCCACTGAATGCTGTACAGTTCTGCAGCAGGGTACGGTTCAGATGCAGACAGATATCAGCTTGTAGACACTCAGGAAATCCTTTCAGCACCTGGCAACACAAACCAGAGACGGTACGAAAGAGAGAGAGAGAGATTAGAGCATAAATGTAAATAGACTAAAGGATAAAAACAAACTAAAAGAGAATTATGATAACCAATATATAAAATAGAAGGATAAAAACAGTCACAAAAAAGGAAGGAAGAAAAAAAAGAAGTGAAAATCAGAAATAAAAAAAGAGCAAGAACAACAGGAAGTAAAAACCAATGGAAGGGGTAAAAAAAAGAAAGATACACCCCTGAAATTTTAATGATAGAAAGGCATGGTGCAGTGAAGAGATAGGGAAGAAATGCATGATGGAGAGATGGAGGTCTCACAGCGTTCATGTCGATGCCGTTGGTGTAGGACCAGGCGTGTTGGAAATACTCTTCCAGTCTCTGTCTCAGGCCTCTGGGAATCTGGTGGAAACGGATAAACTCCTTCACCCTCAGCATCTGTGTGTGGTAACGCGCTGTACCCGAGTACAGGCGCTGGATTATGGCTGACACATTGCCAAAGATACTAGCATACATCAGAGCTGAAAGAGAGAGACAGTGAGACAGAGAGAGAGAGAGAGAGAGAGAGAGACAGAGACAGAGAGAGACAGAACCATACACACTTTGAGCATTTACACTAGATTTACAGCATTTGTTCAGAAGGACTTCATTCATCTCTATTTCATCTAAATGATCAGGTAGGGGGCGGCGCAGTGGCATAGTAGTTAGCATGGCTGCCTCACAACGAGAAGGTTCCGGGTCTGATTCCAGAGCTGGGGGTACTCCAGTTTCCTCCAACAGTCCAAAAACATGTATATTAGGTGGATTGGTGATTCTAAACTGCCTATAGGAGTGACTGTGTGTGTGTGTGTGTGTGTGTGTGTGTGTGTGTGTGGCTGTTTGTCTATGTGTGTGGCCATGCGATGGCCTGGCGATCTGTCCAGAGTGTACCCCTGCCTCATTCCCTATGTGCGCTGTGACCCCCCTCCCCGTGACCCCAAATTAGGAAATAAGCAGGTTAGAAGCTGAATGAATGAATGATCAGGTGGGTGTTATGGGACTTGCTCAAGGGTCTAACAATGGTGGGAATTGAGCTGCCGCACCACACCTACAGCACTGGTCTTCCAACTGCCATGTTCAGACTGTTGCACGACAGAACCCATGGCACATCGAAGAAATCTGGACATTACCGCGATCTACATTTATCTCAGTCATACATCTAAGAATTAAGGGTTAAGGGGCGTGCCAAAGAGATTATTAGTTTGGCTACCAGTTTTGAAAATTCTGCCATGCTAATACTTAATGCTGATGATGGGGTAACTCCACCACAATATTTTATGACTGTGTTTATCCACTAGAAAAAAGTCTTCGCTAACTTTAGCAAACAGTAGCATGAACTCGGTCTACTCACAGCCAATGAGCATGACGCATATGGAGAAGATCTTCTCAGGGTTGGTGTTTGGCGAGACATTGCCAAAGCCGACGCTGGTCAGGCTGCTGAAGGTGAAATACAGAGCAGTGACGTACTTGTCCTTGATGCTGGGTCCCGAGTAGGCATCACTCTCATTGTAGTGTTTGCCGATCTGCTCCGCGAGGTTGTCCAGCCAGCCAATCTTCAAGGTACCATCGCGAGCAGAGCCTGTACGCTCCACATTGCCAATGGCATACCAGATGCAGGCCAACCAGTGGGCAATGAGCGCAAAGGTGCACATAAGGAGAAAGAGGACAGCTGCGCCGTATTCTGAGTAACGGTCCAGCTTCCGGGCCACGCGCACCAGACGTAGCAGCCGTGCTGTCTTTAGCAGGCCAATCAGAGTGGTAGTTTGGGGCTGGGGGAGGAATTTCGGGCAAGATTAATAAAAAGTAAACAATCAATAGAAATCTGTTTGTGTCTCTTTCATTATCACTTACCTCATCTGATCCAGATCTAAAGATGAGCAGGTCGAATGGAATGGCCGCTACAATATCGATCAGGAACCAGCCCTTGAAGTAGTGCTGCGCGATACGACCCGGGTGACTCACCACCTCATCGTTGCGGTTCACATAGGTAGTCCTGAAGTTAATGATGATGTCGATGATGAACATGACATCCACCACTAGGTCTACCACATTGAGCGGGTTGCAGGTATAGCCGCAGTCTGCTCTGTTTCCATCCTGGTGCTCGCTGAGCAGGAAGGCTGCGCTGTATGGTGTGAACACGGCCGTGTAGAGCACCAGCAGTAGGATCAACCAGTCCCATACGGCTTTGAACGGGCTGTAGTGAAGGATTGTCCATTTGTGTATGCGTGGTGCCTGCAGCTTGTACTCAGGCAGCACGTCGGCTCCCAGCGACAGAACCTAAAGCACATGTCACAGATATTCTAATCAGCCTTTTCCACATTTTTTACAGCAGCGTCTTGTCAGGGACGGGGCAATTAGACCGAAAGTCAACAGACAAATTCTGATGTCCAGAAAATGGACAGCACTATGTTTCCTGTTTTGTGTTAGTAGTTAGGTCCGACCAATAGTGCCTCAAGAAATGACACCCTGTGTAACAGCATCGAGGGCTTATTGATTCTAATCCTACAGAAGAGTTTCTTTGGCAAAAACGGCTGAAAATTTGAATGCTGGTCCACAGAAGAATGCATTGCACCATGCTTACCCTTTGTTCAGACCCCAGTACCACCATGCTGCCCCTTACCCTTAGAGCTCACTTTAGATAAATTCATTCAATCATTCATTCATCTTCAAACCGACGTTTTCCCCAATTCAGGGTCACAGGAGTCTGCTGGAAGGCAGGGGTACACCAAGGACAGGTCCACCAGTTCTTTTTTACATTATTCGAACAGTACCTGGATCCACTCCGACCGAGGCAGTGTAATGCCCTGGGCATCTCCTACTGGGTATCAGATTCCTATCTGCAGGGTGATACTTCCTGATGCCATATGATGCCAGGTGTAAGGTTTGGGGTTCCTAGTTTAATGTCTCTTCTAGTTTGGTTTTCTTGTTCAAGTGTCTTGTTTCTTTGTGTAATTATGGGGTTGTCTGTTCTGGCAATTACTGTTACCACTCAACGGGAGCTTTGTTCATGTTCATCTAGTTAATGTATAGTTCATGTTCATGTCAACTTACAGTTACAGTTGGGCATTTGGTAGACGTTCTTATCCAGAGTGACTTACATTTGGTCTCTTTTTTTTTTTTTTTTACAACTGAGTAATTGGGGGTTAAGGGCCTTGTTCAAGGGCCCACAGTGGTTGCTTGGTGGAGGTGGGATTCAAACCCTTGTCATTCTGGCATTAATCCAACACCTTAACCACTAGGCTACCACTGCCTACGGTTCTTGTAAATATCTTGTTAGTATTTGTTTGTTCTTTGTTTGACTTGGTGTTTATTTGTTGCAGCACTTTTATAAATCAACTACCAATTGGGTTCATCTGCTCGCCGCCAGTGGACCTCCATTACAATAGAACAACGATATTCCCTCCGGATCTCAATCTGCCTCTATAAAACTCGGTGTACAATCAGTTCAATCCGCCATCCAAGGTCTTACCTGGTAGTTCAAAGTTCTTCCAGTTACTACAACAATAACTTCTTAAGTCCAAGGTTCTGCCCAAAGTTCTGTTAAAAAAGACTTTAAGCAATACGTTGGTAGTAATTAAATCCTTTTGTACATGTATTATAGTGTTGAAAATGTTCTCACCGAGATCACACAACCCTAAGGACCCAGACTGTATGACATCACCACAGTATGACATCACCACAGTATGACATCATTTAAAGTGAGATGATTTTAAGCAGAAGGAACGATTTTTTTAGAGTTACGTTCAGCACTTGGGAATAGAAGCACTCGTGTCGCTGCTGTCCAGGAAAACAGAACTGAGACACTGAATCACACAAAGTCATAGGCAGAGGGCAGAACTAATAAACACTGAGAAAGAGAGAGAGAGAGAGACAGAAAGAAAGAGAGGGTGACAGCTAGACTGATAAGAAATACAAAATTAACAAAATACAAAACAAAAAAGAAAGAAAGATTCAAAGAGTCAAAAAAAAGGACCAGAACATAAGAAAGAAAGAAAGAAAGAAAGAAAGAAAGAAAGAAAGAAAGAAAGAAAGAAAGAAAGAAAGACAACCAGAAAATCAGAGAGAGAGAAAGAGACCGAGATATAAAGAGAATTGAATTGGGGAAAAAAATGTGACCTACAAAATAAAAAAAGGGACAGGAAGACAGGAAGAAAAAAGATAAACCCAAAAAAACCCCAGTATGATACAGAAGTAGAGAGAGAGAGAAAGTGCAAGAACTTTCATATAGAACAGAAAAAAAAGAAAGACAGACAGAAAGCGGAGAGAAACAGATATATATATATATTAGAGAGAGAGAGAGAGAGAGAGAGAGAGAGAGAGAGAGAGAGAGAAATGTAGCAAATATGCACAGATGGAGAAGCATGAAAAAGGCAAGGCAGAGTAAGCAAGATGACAAGGACATATGATGCAGAGGGATGGAGAAAGAAAGAAAAGGCGAGAAAGAGAGAGAGAGAGAGAGAGAGAGAGAGAGAGAGAGAAAGAGAGAGAGAGAGAGAGAATGTTTAAGGAGGATGTGTGAGC
>JAOTRA010088752.1:0-12120 GCA_026260255.1 Pseudolaguvia tuberculata | reverse complement strand
AAGATATGCAGGTAGTTGGGGTGAAAGAGGCAGATGTAGCGGACAGGGTAGTGTGGAGAAGAATGATCCGCTGTGACAACCCCTAACGGGAGCAGCCGAAAGGAGAAGAAGAAGAAGAAGAAGAAGAAGATGTAATGTAAAGTGATGCCATGGGTCAACGGAGCAGAGTGAATCGCAGTGCATTTCCAAAATCCTCTAAATAAGGAAACATATTGTGGAGATCGGGGACTCCAGCAAGACTAGCTATGACAGCATTACTAAAAGGAGAGCTACCGGGTAACAATGACATGAGGGATCTCTGGGATAAAGGCTGGCCCACCACCCCACCGTCAACAAACCTGAGTGAACATATAAGAGTGAAGGAATGACACAATACAAATATTCCAGTTCAGGAAATAATATATATTCCCCCAGTTCTGCATTTTCAGCCTTGATGCTGAAACGTTGCCGAACATTAATTGGAGTGCTGTTCCATAACTATAAGAGAAAGCTCTGCCCCCTGTTGTCAGCTTCATTATTTGATGAAACGATAAATGTTTGTGCAAGATGTTTAGGATCACAATGCTTACTTCTACAGCATATTAATACACCCAGACAGTAGAGCGTTACAGTTGTCTTTTTGGAAGGTAACAAAAGCATGAACTAGTTTTTCTGCATCCTGTAATAACAAGATATTTCTAATATTTTGGCAACATTAATAAAGTGTAAGAAGGCTATCCTTGACTATTATTTACCTGAGCCTCAAAGGAAAGATCGGTGTTTACAAACACATCAAGGTCTCTAACTGCGGTACACACTGAGACCGACTGATCAGCTAGTGATAAAACAATCAGAATTAGTTTACCTTTAGCTGCATGTGCTCCTAATGAGGGAACTTCTATATTATTTGAATTAAGTAGTAGTTATCAAGCCTCAACTGTCTAATATTTTTTTACACACTCCAACACTAAGAGGACTTTTTTTTTATCTGGCTTTCTGAAACATACATCAGCATAGAAGTAAAACCATGTTTACGTATTATTTCACCTAACAGCAGCATATATAAAGAACAAAGCAGAGGGACTAAGACAGATCCCTGTGGAACACCAAACTGTACCTCAGCGACTACGAAAAATACACCATTTAAATCAGCAAAATATTAATCTCTTTTTTTTTCATTTCTCTAACACACTGCATTTCTCAGACACCAGGTACTTAAACTCCACCTTCACTACCTCTTCTCCCTGCAACCTCACAACTCCATTGCCTTCCCTCTCATTCACAAACATGTACTCTGTCTTACTTCTAATGACTTTCATTCCCCTTCTCTCCGGCGCATACACCCACCTTTCCAGTTTCAACCTGCTCCCTACTCTCACCACAAATAACAATATCATCCGCAAACATCATTGTCCATGGAGACTCCTGTCTGATACGAGGGCTCACCTTGAACCAGTTTGACATTCGTACTGCACACTTTACTGCTGTCACATTATCCTCATACATGTCCTGCACCACCCTCACATACTTCTTTGCTACACAGCAAAATATTAATGATTATTGAATAAAGATCTAATTAAAACAACACTGAGTCTTTTCTATAATTTGGATGTCTCTCTCTGGTCAGGCTTGAAAATTTTGTTTGATGCCAGTTATGGTCTAATTTTGAGTGGTCTGTTTAAGGTGCACATATGCTTGCTTATACCATGGTGCTAACTTTTTCTCCCTAACAATTTTGGTTTTAAGGGGAGCCACATTATCTAGAGCAGGAGTCGGGAACCTTTTTGACTCTGAGAGCCATATATTTCAGTGAGAGCCATATAATATATTTTTCGACTGATTCAAAAGGGGGGCATTTACCTGATTACCCAGCAACAGCCAACGCAGGCTATTATCATCTAATTAAAATAATGGACATGTAATGGATTAACGGACATTGGATGTATGTTGCAGGTAACACGTATTTATTGACTCCCAGACTGAACACAAAATGAAACCAAAACACGGGCAAACTTAAATCAAACTTAAACGAACTCAAAACACGGGGCTACTTAGGAGCGAAGGGCCAAAACACGGGGTTACTCAGGAGAGAAAGGCCAAAACACGGGGTTACTCAGGAGAGAAGGGCCAAAACATAGGGTTACTCAGGAGAGAAGGGCCAAAACACGGGGTTACCCAGGAGCGAAGAGCCAAAACATGGGGTTACTCTGGAGCGAAGGGCCAAAACACGGGGTTACTCAGGAGAGAAGGGCCAAAACACGGGGTTACTCAGGAGAGAAGAGCCAAAACACTTGGGTTACTCAGGAGAGAAGGGCCAAAACACGGGGTTACCCAGGAGCGAAGAGCCAAAACACTTGGGTTACTCAGGAGAGAAAGGCCAAAACACGGGGTTACTCAGGAGAGAAGGGCCAAAACACGGGGTTTACTCAGGAGAGAAGGGGCAAAACACAAGGTTACTCGGGAGCGAAGGGGCATAACACGGGGTTACTCTGTAGCGAAGGGGCAAAATACGGGATTACTCAGGAGCAAAGGGACAAATAGCAAGCAAGAACAAACATTATCAACAGCACTTCGGCATTGTTAATTATCCTTAATGATTCGCGACGCGCGCACCGGCGCATCGCCTTAAATAATGCGTCAAAACCCTGGCAACAAAATCCAGGACGACAACGCTAAACAAAGGGGAGGGGCTATGTCTGATTCCTCACAGGACAATTGCTCCTGCAGCCAACTGCAGCATTGAACAGGACATGAGCAGTGGAAAATCGATGGATGGATTAAAACAAGTGATAATATTTAATGTTTTATCAGAAGAGCCGAAATCTGCAAGCCAGATGCAATCATCAAAAGAGCCACCATAGTTTCCCGACCCCCTGAACAGATTGTTGAATTTAGATATTTGGCAGCCCAGTCAAGCTCTGCGAGGTCAGAGAAACAAATTATTGGCGATAACCCCAGTAGATTATGTGAATGTACATGTAACATGGTGATGTTCTTACACTATGACTGAAGCAGATTTTGGTAGCAGACAATCAGTTTTGCCTGTTTGCCTGGGAAAGGTACTGTCTGTCCCCAACAGTCTTGTCAGTCTTGACTTCAAAGTTATCTATAAACTCCACGTTGTTGTTGGAGGACCAATCGAACAACGGACTGTTAAGCAACCATAACATATTGCATCTTAGAGAACCTATGCTACGAAACTAAAGTGGCCTGCTATGTCTGGTGTCCTGACTCCTGATATGCAGCTAACCTGTGCTATGCTCTCTAAAGTCCTAGCTAATTTCATGTGCCTTAGAAAAAAGTCTTCTATAACCAGAGCTCTTTTAGGTTTCCCAAGGTTTCCCAACGGGCACTTTACTGAGGAGCGCAAACCTGTTCAACGTGTGAACTGGAGAGAAAGGGTGCTTTTGTTAGCTTTGGCCTTGTATGTTACCAAGTAGTCACCCATTCGCCCAACTGCTAATGGCAGTCACTGGATTGCTACCTTCATTTAAGGCATTCTAAGACATTCTGTTGTGGAATGTGGGGTGGTCTCACTGCTGATTCTCTCTAGACTAGTCTAACCAGAAGCTTGTGAGTTCAGTACCCATGACAACCAGTCTGACACTGGTGGGCTCTCAAGCAACTGCACAAATGTAAAAGATGTAAATGTCAGCACAAAGATCTGGCACTAGAGATCTGCACTCTAATCTGCTCTGATTTTGACCTGCTTAATGTAAGTAGACTTGACTGATTTCACTGTCAGCCTGCTGTCTGTTTTACCAAGAACGACTCTGGGCAGAATGGTCCAGCATGTGGTTTGTTGGCTGAAGGATGATCCAGAACAGAATAATCTGCTGGAATGTGGTGGGTTGTTTTTTTTCATCCGAACTCTCTTAAAGTTTTAACATCAGTTGGAATTGTGTAAATGTTGCATTGTGGCCGGAGTGTAACCGGACCGCTTTTCCAGACTGCCTTCCGCTCTGACTGGGTCATGCCGGAATACAGTGATTGTTATAAATGATAGCTTTGTTTATGCAGATGGAAAACAATGTGCTTGGGGTTTGACAGGCAAACAAAGTGACAGGAAAAACACTTATTTCTTCAACATAGTTTTTTTTAAACTATGGTTTACCACCACACCATTTAAATGTCTTTGGGTATAAGCGATCTATTCAAAGTTGGGATCTGGCCTTTTATTACACTTGATCATTCTTAATAAGACTACTCTCCAGAGTTAGACCAGGGGTTTGTGAGGGGTGATACAGGAATGCAGAGGAGAGGAAGAGTTCTAGCTTTATGTAGAATGAAATACATGTGATGTGCTATAGCGTTTAATTCATACCGTAATAACTTTTTATCCATCTATGTTATTTTACTAGTGCAACTTTTAATTATTCATTTAATACATTTAAAAATATCGACATGGCCCAAATTTCCATTTTTTTATTTAAAACTTAGACAGCTGCCAATATGATTGTATATATTATATTATATATATTATACAACATATTGTTCTAATAATCAATATGATTATTAGAACAATAAATCAGACATTTTATCTGTAAGTAGATTACTAAACTAAATAAAGCTGCATTGCTTTCTCAGATTTTGATACAGCCTTTTATTAGTTAATATTAATATATTCTAACCTAATATATTTTTAAATTGTTGATATTATTCAGACTAACTAGCATTTCTAACAGACACACAAACAGAGTGAGAGTTCCCGCAGCTATCAGTGGAGCTGTAACAGAAACATTTTGTTCATTAATCTCTCAAAGATTCCTCCAATTTTATTCATTTAATTTGTTTTAATCCACGTGTTTGGGGGTTCGATTGCCGGGTTGGGAATCTTTCTGTGCAAAGTTTGCATGTTCTCCCTTTGCATGCGTTGGTTTCCTCTGGGTACTCCGGTTTCCTTACATAGTCCAAAAACAAGTACATTGGGTTGATTGTCTAAATTACCCATTGAAGTGAATGTGTGTGTGTATGTGGTTGTTTGTCTATGTGTGGCCCTGCGGTGGGCTGGTTGCCCATCTAGGGTGCATCCGTGTATCCATGCTGTCTCCCACCCTATGTGTCCTAGGAGCCTTTCGCTCCAGCGGACCCTCATGACCCCGAATTAGGGAATAAGCTGGTAAGAAGTTGAATGAATGAATAATCCACTTCTTGTTATTTGGAATTTCAAAAACAATGGCAGATATTTCTGTGAGTGGATAATATTTTTCTCGATGGTTTCTCAGATTAACAATAGAAATCAGCATCTGAATTACGCTGTTGAAAAGCATTTTTGGTTCATTTTTGGTTGATGCAGAGCATCTGCAATAATAAAGTGAGCCCTATGCACCTATAGCCAGCTGTAGAAATGGGGATAAACTTCCTCAGCAGATGTGAAAAACATCAGGAGTGAACCATGTGCTCAGAATCACGCTTATGGGCTCAGACACATTATCACTTTAGAATTCTTCCACTGTCTAAAATCAGTGGCGCAATGGTGGAAATTTCTAAACTTTATCATGGGGCAGTGCGGTGGCGCAGTGGATAGCACGGTCGCCTCACAACAAGAAAGTCCTGGGTTCGATTACTGGGCTGGTGGTTTTTCTGTGCGGAGTTTGCAAGTTTTCCCCGTGCATTTGTGGGTTTCCTCCGGTTTTACTCCGGGTTTACTCCGGTTTCCTCCCACAGTCCATGCAGATTAGGTTGATTGGTGACTCTTGTTGTCCATCGGAGTGAATGTGTGTATTAGTGGTTGTTTGTCTATGTGTGGCCCTGCGATGGACTGGTGACTTGTCCAGTGTGTACCTCTGCCTCTCCAGCTATGTGTGCTGGATAGGGATAGGCTCCAGCAGACACATGTGATTCAGAATTAGGGAATAAGCAGGTAAGATGATGAATGAATGAATGAATGAATGAATTTTATCATATTATCCTGTATGTGCTCAAGCCTCGAAACATTTACCTGATGAGTCCACTCTTCACATCCTGTACTTGGATCTCCATTTCCTGTTGTCCGGTCATGCGAGCATTTCCATACACAGTGACAGGAAATGTATCTATCTTCACCCTCAACTACCCCACCCTCTTTTTTGCTTAAATACACTTCTCCAGTCTCAGGCCTAACACTTCCTGTGGGACGGGGGTTTGTATCTCTATGTACTAAAATATTTCATTTATCCCTCCACTTTCTTAGCTTTTTTCAGTCTGAAATTGTAGTGAAATTCCAAATCGTAGAAGCCACTGCCTGACTGCTTTGCATCGAAAGCTGTTGGTTTCCTGCCCCGGTGCTTTTAGACTGCGGCTGTGACGAATTCCAGACTGCAGTGCAGTTTATTCTGAGGGATTCGAAGTAGCCTTCCCTTACACTTCGCCACACACTTCAGCATTCATCTAACTCCAGATTAGGCAGCTAGCTCTTACTTCCGGCTGCCACATGGGTCAGAGGGATGGGGGGAGTCTGGGCTAATTAAGCTACGTCTCTAAAATGTTTTGGAAAAACCTTTATGCCTCTCTGTTCTTTTTTAGCAGTGGAGTGTTTTACTGACCGCAGTAAAGAGCATGAACACATGGCACTGCTTTTCTCTGTCTGGAGCACAGAGTGCTACCTTGTAAAAGGGGATGACTGTCTGAAGCAGGATTTTCCTCACGGTGGGGGTGTGCAGCACCTGAAACTGAATTTTCCACAAAAAAAAAAAAAGATTAAACTTGACTTCAGTCATTATTATTTTACTTCAAATCAACAACTCAGCACCTTAACCATTTGAGCCACCACTGCCTATTTGGTGCTTTATTATATCTGTTTTTATATTAGACAAGAATAAGGGCTGTTCACATATCACCTCTTTTGCAGGTTCAGATTTAATATCATTAACATAAAATCATTAGATTTAACATTCATTCATTCATTCATTCATCTTCTTGCCCGCTTATTCCCGAACTTGTGGTTACCGGGGTCTGCTGCGCCTATCCCAGCACACATAGGGCGAGAGGCAGGGGTACACATCACAGGGCAACATAGATTTAATATCATTAACATAAAATCACTATACACAAATACTTTACTATGGGTCATGTGACAAAAACCAACCAGTCAACTTCCGCACCTTTTTCATTACACTGAAACTTCACAGTTTGTCTTCCTCACGTTTAAGGAATAATATGTAAAGTGAATCTTCCCTTAAAGGTGTGCATCACCATTTACATTTAAGTTGATTGGCAGAGGTCCTTATTCAGAGAGGTGTGTGCGTTTGTGTGTCTTCTAGGCTATAGCTCCGACATGGTGTTGGTGTTGGACACGCTCCAGCAGAAGGTGTCTTGCCCTCTGACCACCCGCTCCGAACTCGACTCTCCTCCCTCTGATGTCATCCCTCGCTACCGGTCCCATTCCAATTCAAGCTCTTCATCTCGCAGTCCCGGCTCTCACAATTGCTCCAGAGTGTGCAGTCCGGAGCAGGTACATGAGAGACCCGACTCATTCAGCGCAGACACTGAGCCTGATTCTCAGGAAAAGAATGCAGATTCTTGTTCCTCCACAAGTAATGGTGTGGATGCCCATGACGGCACCACGTTCTCCTCTATACAGCGCCGTCGCGCCGTCAAGAAACCTACAGAAGATGGAGTGCAGAAGCAAAAGGTAACAGCTTCACAGTGGCTAACCATACTATGTTACAATAGATCCACCAGGGGGTGCTGTTCAGCTACCAGGCCATTACAACCATGCCGTGTCCTGCTTTCCGTAACCGTCTCATACCACAAACGTTTGTTTTATTGGAAGCTGAGGCAACCTTATAGGAGGTTAGTTATAAGTGCTACGTAAACCGTACAGTTTACAGTTTTACCTTTATAAAGTTTATACGGTCTGTTTAACAAAACAGAGAAAATAACAGACCGAGGGCAGAGACGATGCCACAGGACTACAGAAGTTTAATTAAAATTCTTATGTCCACAGTTATTAAGGAAGTATTGTTTTAATGCATGTCCTTTTAGTAGTTTAGGTAAAGTTTATTGGAGTGTAGTTAGAGTTGTCAAAAAGACAGGAGGAGGAACTGAAGGTGGCCGAGTTGAAGACGGCCAGTTTTTCATTGGGAGGGACGAGGATGGAAAGGATTGTAGGACGGTGGTGGGGCTTGAATCCAGGTCTTCCTGGTCTACCGATCAACAACTTGGCACCTTAACCATGTAAGCCACCACTGCCCATATGAGGCATTTTTCTGAAAGAAGCGCTAGAGTGTTTTTTTACAGTGTGCGTTGTGCTGCTGAACTTTGTACCGGAGTTTGCCATTTTATTGCAACAAAACTCTTCAAAAGTTTTATATATCAACATAATAAGCCAGAGGGCAGTGCGGTAGCGTAGTGATTAGTAAAGTCGCCTTTAGGTCCTGGGTTTGATTCCCGGGTTGGGGATGTTTCTGTGCGGAGTTTGCATGGTCTCTCCTCTCGCGTGGTTTTCCTCCGGGTACTCCGGTTTCCGGCAGTCCAAAAACATGTACATTGGTGGTTCTAAATAGCCCATAGGAGTGTGTGTGTGTGTGTGTGTGTGTGTGTGTGTGTGTGTGTGTGGGGGAGTGGTTATTTGTCTATGTGTGGCCCTGCGATGGACTGCTGACCTGTCCAGGGTGTACTCCTATGTGAGTTCAGATAGACTCCAGCAAACCCTCGTGACCCTGAATTAGCGAAGTAGCCAGTAAGAAGAACTTAACTTGCTCTGGGTAATTAACATTGTGGGAACACGTGGGAAGTGGTAGCCTAGTAGTTGGATTAATACCAGTGTAGGATTAATACCAGAAAGACTGGGGTTCAATTCCCACCTCCGCCAAACAACCACTGTGGACCCTTGAGCAAGACAGTAACCCACAATTGTTCAGTTATAAAAAATAAAAAAAAGAGATCGAATGTAATGCAAAGTGCCAAACTGTAACTGGAACATTAATTGCCTTTTTTCCCCCTTCAGGACATATCCAGGGCAAACACACCGCTGATCCCTGTGAGAAATGAAGCAGGTAATTTTAAACACTCTATAGGATGCAGGTTTAGATGCTTAGTTTCTATATAAAGATTTAAGAAAGATTGTAATAATGTTTTCATTGGAATTGGATGCTGTAGCCCTCACTGCTGTATCTGCTCATACGTATTAGGACATAACAAACACTTGCCTCAAAGTTTTATGGAGAAAGAACACACAGAAGAAAAAAAAAGTGTCCCTTGTCTTTACAGTATCAAGACATCCTTCCCTCCCCCCACCGTTTGATGGCTGCGTCCCAAATCCCTTGTTTGCCTTCATGACCGAATAGGGCAATCACAGTGTGTATGTGTGCATTTAGGGACCCAGTTCAAAAGCTTCCTTTCCCCTCTCTTCTTTTATCCCTTTATGACTTACAAGAGAAGGATATTTACTGTAAAACGAGAGCATTATGACACGCCCTGAACTCTAGTTATAAATCATCTTATTTTGCATGTTCATTTGTTTGATCTGTTCTTGCAGTGAAAAACCCCAGTGCATGTATAGATTCTCTGCTACATGTTTGAGGGCTGCACTTTTTACTCTGGACAGTGAATCATCTCATTTATACTCAATGTCTAAAAACATTTTACATGTTCTTTCTTTCCAGCGTTTGCACACATAGCTCCGTGCTATTCCTCACTCAGCCGAGGTGGTTCGGTCCGTGAACGAGTGCGTAAATTTACAGAACCTGCAGAAGTTTCCACTGAGCAGAGAACTATACAGACAAGCATCCACAGAGGCACCTACACCTCCAACCCACACTCCAAAGCTGAAGATCACTCTCAGGACATCTCTTCACCCCTTCCTTCTTTCTCAGTCAGTGGGGTGAACCTAAGCCAAACAAGACAGGCGGTAGGCGGGCTCCAGAGCACCAGTGATAACATCAGGAGCTCTTGTTCCAGCTCAGAAGAGGGAGAGACTCCCAGGGGAACAACCTCTCCAGACCCACAGGAAGCCACACAGGGTGACCCTCATTCCAATATGAAGACCTTCCTGACCATCGAGATCAAAGATGGGACAACCTCATCATCCTCATCTTCCTCTGGTATATCCGGAGCCATGCCACGAATCCTCACGGGCTCTGCTGCACAGAGAGCAGGTAGGATTTGAGGTCATATGTGTCACAGCGGCTATGTTTAATGAGTGCTTGTGGTGCTGTTTGTTAAAAATTGTAAAGTCATTAAAATGATTTGTCTTCATTTATTTAAGCAGTCATTCATCAAGCTAAAATGCTCTAGATCACAGATCATTATAATTCTGGCACTTTATATACTCTTATCCAGAGTGATATACATTTATTACCATAACTCAGCAATACAGAGTTAAGGGCCTTCCTCAAGGGTCCAACAGTGGTAGCGAACTCTCTTCTTCCTAATATCAGTCGGCTGATTGTCCCAGCAGGTGAACACTTTTACCCAATAAGTAAGCATAACCCAAAATGCTTCAATAAAATCAGCATGAAGTTAATTATTAATATCAGATAATAATACCGCATTCTCTCTCTTTTCGCCCATAATAAATCCAGAGATGGAAACGTTCTGTAACTGAATTCTTGCAAGGAATTTGGACACACTGTCCTATATATTTTAAGCACATTTTGGCTTATCTGATCTTCGTTTCTCATGCTGTCACCTGGAGCAGACTGAAATGTTTTTAGAATAAAGCTTCTCTTCTACTCCTTAACAAAATCTTTCATTCCTACAGGTCATATTAATAGATCCCTTTTCTTTTTTTACTGCTGAATAATTTGTTATCAGCTGAGTTAAGTTCATTCCTTTCTCTTTTTTTCTTCAGTGTATGCGCTTTTTAAAATCAAGTTTATAACATCTGAAGTGTAATGGGTTTAAAGTCAAAGTAGTATTATTGTCATTTCAACCGTATATGACAGTGCAGCATACAGTGAAATGAAAGGACCTGCTATAAGTGCAGACACAGGACAGAGCATTGAAAAGATGGACACTTTAAGTGGCTTATCACATATTCATTTATGGGACAATGTATTACACTGTATTCAGCAGAATTACGATTACAGATTGGTGGCTCTGTTGCTCACTGCAGGTGAAGGCGGCACATATTTGCAGGTAAAGATTAAACACAGATTGTAAATGGAAGAAAACACTGCATTAAAAGCTTTACTTTACAATCTGCTAATGAAAGGTTACTGGTGAAGGCCCACCAGGTAAGCAGTGGCCTCTGAGATCATATTCGAGCCAGCTCCTTCTGTGAGTGTGTGCATGTGTGTGTGTGTGTGCGCGCGCGAGCATCACTGTGCCACAGCTCTGTCTAACCATTTTTGGAAACATTCTGCTCATCCCAACATCATAAGCGCTCCTGACATATTTGAAAGCCTCCACATTTCCATTCTGTCATTTATCACACACTTTTGCTGGGTAGGAAAGAAAGTAGAGGTCCTTCAGAGACTCCTTGGCTGACGGCAGCTGGGAACCGAATCCACACACAGGAGCCAAGCCATGATCACGGAGTTAACCTTCACAGTCCATCTCCTTTCCCTGCGGATGGAAAACACATTTGGTACAAATCACTGAAGTGTCATATGAAATATTCCATTGAATTTCCTGACTGCTACTGAATGTGATGAGCTCATCTTTAAAATTCAAATATAGTCTTTTGGGTGTTTTTAACCCAATGTATTTCATCAATCAACCTTTAACCACACACTGGTGAGATTAGTGAAGTGAATGTAAACTCTTGTTATATATCGGACACACATAGAGCGATGCAGCGGTACATTATTCCTCCTGTCTGTCCTGCTTTCCCATCTTGTGTGCTGTGTATTAATTTAATCGAAAAAGGCTCTGCAGCATAAAGCACTGGATTGTCTTCTGTCATTTGTTGAGTCAAACTCACTGTATCACAACTAGCGCTTACCAATTTTTTAACCAATATTGCATTTCCATTTACAGCATTTGGCAGACACCCTTATCCAATTAAATTCAATTCAATTTCATTTTATTTGTATAGCGCTTTTTACAATAGTTATTGCCTCAAAGCAGCTTTACAGAATGAGTGAATGATTAGTTTGTCCCTGATGAGCAAGCTGGGGCGACAGTGGCAAGGAAAAACTCCTAGAGTGGGATTAGGAAGAAACCTTGAGAGGAACCAGACTCAACAGGGAACCCATCCTCATTTGGGTTGAACAG
>JAOTRA010088742.1:1302-12121 GCA_026260255.1 Pseudolaguvia tuberculata | reverse complement strand
ATACTGTGTGTTATTAACCTTGGGTATCTTCCTGCCATGCCTCTGTTCCTGGTGTGGCTGATTTCCATGCTGGATCAAACAGAAGGTCTGCCTTCCTTGCAATAAAGTGTTCCACAATAGGACTATCATCTTCCTTAACCCTGGAAGAAGAGTTCCACAAAGAAAGTCAGGAGGTAGGGTAGTTTCCATCATCATCCTTGTTGCATTCACTGTGCATGAGAGTTACACAACAGTGAACTAAACAAGTGATTAAAATAATGATTTACTTGATTATTTTTGATAATTTGATCACAATGTATAATAAATGTCTATGCTACCAGTGAAACAATTGCTAATGGTGTTTGTCTTAATTTTGGATTAGTGTTGGCACAGGGGGCTAATGAATAAACAATATTTTTAATCAATAAATGATGCAGTTGTGTTTATTCTTCTGAGTAGATGTTGAGTTTTCATTGGGAGTGACAATGATGAACTGGATTAAAAATGAGTTGATTAGAGGGACGGCGCATGTAGAATGTTTTGGACACAAGTTGAGGGAGGTTAGGTTGAGATGGTTTGGACATGTGCAGAGTAGGGAAATGTAGTATATTTATAGAAGAATGCTGAAGATGGAGGTGCCGGGCAGGAGGAAAAGAGGAAGACCAAGAGGCCACATTTGTTTTACTTCACTTCACAGAGACCTCTCTGGCTAGAATGGAGGCAAAGACTATAAAAATACATGCATGGAACCGATTATAAATAACAACTAATTAAACAACTTAATGTTTCAGATCAGGATGAGAAAGATCTCGTACCTCTGGTTTACAGATTTTGCCAGATCCGCTTTGACATATTTAAAGTGTGGATTTTCACTCTGTTCACATTTTAACAGAGAAAACAGAGTCTGTCCATGAAATGCCACAGACTGCCTGAGTAAATCTCGATCCATGCTCATCAACACATTCTCCTCACACCGGTTCACACACTTTAACCTGAAATAAAGAGGAAATTACACACTTCGGGTTGGTTCAGTCTTTAAAAGAGAAAAATATTTTCCAGACAGATTAAACTAAATCTAATATCACGTGTCATGAATAAACGATCAAACACGTAGTTTCAGTAGCTAGTAATTAGCTTCAAGCTTTAAATACAGACTCGAGCGTTAACTATATGCTATATGTATGCTAAACTCTGCATACAAACATACAAGAAATTACATTTGACTGAAATGTTACCCTCTGTTGTTATTTTTCCAAAAATTAAAACAATGTGATTAAAATGTAACGACTCTAACTGGTGCTACAGTCAATAGCTAGAACACGCAAATAGTACATAACGTCACATGCTAAATGCTGCGTAAAACGTTAGCTGAGAACGTTAGAACGAATGATATTCTATCAGTTGGTAATTTAAGCACTGTATATATAAATCTTTTTATATATATATATACCATTAGCAGTGTTTCGAGTATGCGTGCAGTAAAAAATGTAACAAAAATGAACACAGGAAGCTAATAATCTACGCAACCTAGCTGAGTTTTTCAAGATAAAAGTCACCAACATAAAAAAAAACAACCAAATCACCATCTACTTTCTCTGAATTATCCACAGATCACTCATCAAAACAACAGAATCTCCAAGAAGTGTACAAACACTATCCATGACATCATCACTGCTCCCAAGAATTGTATACAGATGAACATTCAGACAAATCTGTTATAACCTTTACAGTATCGATATCAACAAAAACAAACACAGGGATATCATCTACTTTCCTTCATGTAGATTATTTATCAACAAAATGTATCTACAAAAACATTAGGAAGTGGTGGCTTAGTGGTTAATTTGATTTAATCACCACTTTTAAACCAATATTCTTTATAAATAAAATAATTATTACTATTTGCTTTGCATACCATGTCATACCCTGTTTCTGGTACAGATATATAGATATTTAGTTTAGGTCGTTCATACATTTTAACTCTTTTTTTTTCGTACAAATGAGCAATTGTGGGTTAAGGGCCTTGCTCAAGGGCCTCCAGTGGTTGCTTGGTAGTGCTGGGAATTGATCCCTAATCTTTCAGTTCCAGTCCCAGTCCAGTATATTGTAGAGAACGAGTGTAAAGTAATTAGGAAATGATTCACAGGTGAGTTGGTGAAGGTGGCAGGAAGGAGTGTATTGTGTCAACTATAAACACCAATCTATATTTTGCCAGAATCTACGTCAGATCCCTTACTGTCTGAAACATTTTTAACTCAACAACACCAATGGTTATAGTATCATACTGCTACTTTATTAGAATCCTCAACCATGCGTACTGTTACAACTACAAAAATAAAAACAACAATATAGTTTACTTTACGAGGATGCTCTACATATCACTCTCCATCTGAATCCTTTCAGTGGTGGCTTAAATGGTCAAGGTAGTGAGTTGTTGTAAGAGAGACCAGGAAGACCTGGGTTCAAGCCCCACCACCGCCAAGGAAGACTTGGGCTCAAGTCCACTACTGTTGGGTCCTTGAGCAAGACCCTTAACCCCGTCCTGCTCCAGGGGCTCTGTACAATAGCTGTACCCTTCATTTCACTATATGTTGTACTGTGTAAAATGTATGTGACAAAATAAATAAATTGGCTATTGGTTAGAGAATCACTTATCTTTCTGACCTTTCTGAAACCACAAACTCTATCTATACCAATACTTGAAGTATTTTATACTGTGTTATCAAATACTTCACAGAATTTTCAGAAACTGCATCAACTTCTGTATCTCCTAAAGTTTCTTCACCGAAATCATCTACAAATCTATCACCATCCAAATCGTCAGCAGCTTCTCTAAAACCACCAGAAAACTATCATATATTTTCACAGAATTATTAACAGATCGTTCACAAACTTTTTCAGCACCATTACAGCATTATCATGGTTGTTGATTGTCACATCGCCACGGTGACTGGGGACGCTTCCACTCTACCATGAAGATGCTCCAGGAATATAGTTGCTGACAGTGTGAGTCAATAATTCCTGCCAGTGTTTATCACCCAAATAAGGAGGGGTTTTCTTTTGAGTCTGATTCATCTCAAGGTTTCTTTCTATTGACCATTGTAAAAAGTGACATACAAATAACTTTGAATTATATTAGATTTAATTTTAATGAATCATCTTCTTCCAAATCATCTACAACCTCGAAATTTACAAATTTGCCATGACTTTCATGTCATGAAAGAACATTATTTTTTCTTTAGGTAAAAGTTAACAAATGTTACCTTGATACTTATTTGGAATGTGTCATTTCACAAGTCAGAAACTCTTTGGAATTTCCTCTGAGACAATGAGGGTGGAGTCTAAAGCAACACTAAGAACTAATACTTTAGAGTTTGTTAATCTTTAAAGCAGCATACCCTACATTTTACAAACATTTTAGACTGTTTAAAAATAGCTATGTTGAGAGCTGCTTCTAAATCACTGTACACTACTATGATACTCACACTACTTGCGGGATATATTATAAAGACTAAAGGCCAAACGACAAAAAGAAGTAAGAATCTATCTATAATCAGAGAATTTGGCGTTTTTAAGAGCACTTTCCGATGTGGCATTGGTCCAATAAAAATCCATTTTTCCACAGTATATAAAGCAAGCTAGATAGACATACATTTACAGTATACATGAATATTATACAAGGTAATATCTTTAATATGCAGTGTGTAAAACTGCTGACACGTGATAGTAATTAATACAATATTTATACTATTTGATGTATACACTCACAAGAATATAAAAAACAGGAACTGTACTTATATAAATAATGAAATTGTTCTCATGCCTTTTGGGTAAATGACAGACAATAGTGGTGATGGAAAAAGTTTGTTACATTACCATTAAAGTGTCCATACAGTAACAGACAATATATCATATATGTATGGCTTATTTACAGCATTTACCGTATCCTTATTTAGAGCAACTCACGTTTATATTATTTTTTGCATTTGATGTTCAAGGGCGGGCGGCGCGGTGACGTAATGGATAGCACAGTCGCCTCACAAAAAGAAGGTTCCGGGTTCGAATCCTGGGCCAGGATCTTTCCTCCACAGTCCAAAAACATGCAGATTAGGTGGATTGGTGATTGTAAATTGTCCATATGTGTGAATGGTTGTATGTCTATGTGTTGCCCTGAGATGGACTGGTGACCCGTCTAGGGTGTACCCCCACCTCTTGCCTTATGTGTGCTGGGCACCCGTGACCCCAAATTAGCACATTTTACATATTAAAATAACACTGCACTTATAGTACACGTTCCATCAGCCCTGACCACTATATGACTTCTTGTTTAAACAGCACTGTTATCATTAAATCACAAACTAAACCAATACACTGTACAAAAGCATTTGTATAAATACACACTACCATTTATCAGACAGTTTGGGTGTCTAATTAAATTAAATTAAATATGTATATTTTTATGTTGGGGGAAATGTATCACAATTTATAACACATATAAATGGTACGGTAGCATAGTGGTTAGCACCGTAAGCATGCCTCACAGCAAGAATGTCCCGGTGCGATTCCCATGTGTGGGTTTTATCCAGGTACTTCAGTTTCCTCCCACAGTCCAAAAATATTTGACTGGTGATTCTAAAGTGCCTATAGGAGTGAGTGCAAGAACTGCTGTCTTTCCCCCTATGCACACGGGGATAAGTTTTAGCAGACTCATGTTAGGAAAATAAGAGAATAAGCGGGTTAGTACCTGAAAGAATGAATGCATGAATGAATGCATGAATGAATGAATGAATGAATGAATGAATGAATGAGTCCATCTCAGGGCCGCACATAGACAAACACACACATTCCCTACTATGGGCAATTTAGACCAATCAACCTAATGTACATGTTTTTTGACAATGAGAGGAATCCAGAGTACCTAGAAAAAACCCATGCAAGCGCGGGATTCCCTGCAAGGAAAGCGAACCTGGGACCTTCTTGTTGTGAGGCGACTGTGCCACAACGCCGCCCCATTTACTTTACCCACTTCTTTACAAATTTGGGGTCATGGGTGTCTACTGGAGCCTCAAAGGCAAAAGCCAGGAAGACCACACACACACTCACTGTAATGGGCAAATCAGAAGCACCAATCAACCTACACTGAAAGTCCTCTGCATGGGAATCGAACGTAGTTCTTCTTTCTGTAAGGCAACAGTGCTAACCATCAAGCCACCATGCTTCCCTAGAAATGCAAATATTTGTAAATAATATTTAAAAACACAAACATTAGCTAGCAAAAAATTGTGAAATATCATTTCTAACTTTGTCTCAACTGTCATATTTATAGCACCTGCACAAACGTTTACTGATCCAAAATTGTTAACTATCACGACCACCTCTCCAGAAACAACAGCCGACACAATAACGTCAGTTACAGCAACCAGGACAAAGACCCCTCCAATGACAGCCATAAGTACTGTTTTGCCATAGTCTCAATATTCTGTTCTCATTTTTGTGTGTGATTTGTTTGTTTCTAATTAATTTTTTAATGTATTTTGTTCTATAATTCACAGAGTCTGCTCAAGCAGTGATTAGTTTTAAGTCTGTCAGTCAACTTGACAATGAATACATCTTTTTATTTGTTGAAATGGTGAGGCTTCAATTCTATACTCTAAATATTACTGTTAAATTTTTGATAAATTTTTTGTGACTTAAAATTTATGAAAAACTATAGGTGACAAGGTGGCATTAAATTATCTTACTGTTTACTATTACACTATGTGCCAATGTGTTCTCTTAATTTTATAGCAATGAGTTGTGTATGTTTCAACACAGCTTTGATTCTTTATTATTTACACATGTTTTTGGTGTAAAATGTTAAAATGGAGTTAAAAGACATAAACAATATGTGTGTCTTTGTACATGCTGTATGCTTGTGTGTATGTATTTATTCATTCATCTAATTGTCATGGTAAAAATGTTTTTTTTTTTGCAGATTAACCGTCATATCCAGAAGAATTTTAATGGCACCATTATAATTACAGTGAAGAAGGTTAAAGAAGTGCTCGGCTAACTAAATTAAACCTTTTTTTTTAAAGCTGCACCTAGCATTTGCTATATTTTGCTGAATATATGTGAACACAAGAAATGTGCTTGTTATTAATACCATTTTAGACTTATTAACTAGATTGTCAGATGAGAAGTTTTTTTGGAGTAAAGTTAGTTGTTAGACTCACTTTTGCCCAAATAACAATAACATTATGTATATATTATATTACATTATATTATAAATAATATTACTATATATAATATTATTATTTTTCATGGAGTATAGAATAAAATTTAAACTATAATCTGAGGTTTTTATTCCATCTCCCACTGTTCATTAGTGTGACATTTGTGAAAGTGTCAGTATAAAACAATTTAGAGTGACACCTAAGTAGCATAAGTTTTAGGACACAATTTCATTTGAAACAATGCACTAGATATCCCTGTCCTAACTCCCTCTAAGTAAGCCATAAAAGTAACACAATCTGCAAGGGTGTGGGACTAATAACAGTAATACCAATTCTAGCAATTTTATGTTGCTGAAATATGAAAAGATTCTTGTACTTTGCTATAAACAATTATATATAATTCATTAATTAATTAATGTAGTAGAATGTGACTACCACATAGGTCACACACTTTTGTACAAAGCTGTCAACAGACATTTGGATACACATCAAAATAAAACTAATGCCTATAAAACTGCAAAATAAATGTCTCTATCTGTTTAAGGTTATGTAAAGATTTTTCCCTCCTAAAAAGTAGATTAATGCTTTTCTTCCACCTCAGCCATACCATTTCCTATCTATCCACAGCTGATGCCAAAGATGTCAATTAATTAGAAGCATTTTTTAAATAATTAGCTTTCAAGTCAAATTTGTTTTGAAGCTTTTTTTATAATATAAGCATATTTTAAATAATAATTTGTGTGCAACCTATATTTTATTATATAAAATAACTATTAATGAATTGACTCCATAGTAAAAGGTCTTGGACATTGAGTAGTTGATATGCTTTGTGAAATGTAGGCAAATCTCAGTTATGTCTTTTGCCTCCTTAACTGAAGGGAATCACCCTTAAACAAATAATTTTAATGTGAAAGGATTATATTTCTTATCAATTTGTAAAGATAATTTACTCTATAATTTAATCTAAGTTGTTTACAAAGGTCACATTAACAGTAGTATTTTATAATTTATTCACAATTAATCCAAAGAAGTACATACTGAAACCAATTTGTTGTTTCTTGGTGGAGCAGCAATCTACACTGTGTATATAGTATAACTATGTAATATGACACATCCTGGTATTTTCTCAGAGACGATTAGGGTGGAGTTTAAGGTCAAATCTTTTACAGAAGCAAAGCAACTATCAATCATAACTAAATGCCTCAGAGGTTATTCCATTTTCAGTAGCATTTAGTGGACGTCTATAAAGTTATACGCCATTTAAATATTGCCAGGTCAAGATCAGCTTTTAAATCACTATATGCCAAGATGCTATTTACACTCCTTGCGGGATGTGTTATCATGATTAGAGGCCAACAAACAGGTAAGCTGCTATCTTTAATCAATACAGAATTTTAGTGTAGATTTAATGTCTTTAAGAACACTTCTGTTATGGGATTTTATCAGTTAAAATGTGTAAAACCAACTTTTCCTAAGACTAAAAAACATTCCAGATATGTTTAAACATACATGCCTTTTACAGTGTCCATAACAACTGGAGAATACTAACATTAACTAAAATACAAACAATACAAACTCCAATGGATTTATAAGTTCCGCTATCTTTTTAAATGCAAGTTTGCAACACAATAACTCCAAATATTTTTTTATTGTGCTATCGGTGATGAAAAAGAATTACAATGAATATGTTACAATACAATACATACAAGGACGGCATTTTGAGTGTCTAAATAACAGTTTGCTATTATGTTGTAGAAGATGTTTATGTTTAAAAAATACTTATATGTTTAGGTTGGTTTATTTTCTGAAAGCTACAATATACAAATTATGGTTAAATGTGATATCTTAATAAAATAGTTTGTAAATTACCACAATGTATAACACACCTGGGGGCGTGTTCCCAGGTTCGATTCCTGGAAGTAGTACTGCGGTTTCCTCCCACACTCCAGAAAAATGTACATTAGGTTGATTCTTAGTTACCCATAAGGGTGAGTGTGTGTGTGTGTGCTTGTGGTTGTTTGTCTATGTGGCCCTGGGTTAGACTGGTGACCTGTCCAGGATGTACCCTACCTTTCAACCTATGTACGCTGGAAAGAATTATAGTTAATCATCCTGTTGAACTAGGTATCAGTCGGTTTAATATTAATATTAATATCGGCACACCCACTTTGTGTGTCCTTTTATAGCAATTGATTTTCAGTTTATTAAAATTTGATATTTTTGTTGTTTTGATTCAATTAAATCTGTGTTTTAAATCAATGCATTGATCTGTACGTTGATTACAAATAACAGCTGGTAGCTACAATATATAACTCAGAAAACAAAACAAATGTTTGATCTGAGAAGTTTGTGAACATATATAAATGGTTTTTGACCCTGAATACTATCATTGATAATATATATATATATATATAATGTTAATTTCCTATAAATAAGCATTTGAATCCACTGCAAGTTTTTATTTTATTGACACCCATTGACACAAATACAAAGACTGTTAAACAATAAAAACCCAAAAGGTGTGCCGTTGGTTTATTTTACTAACAATAAGAAAATACTCTTAGAATGTTGAAATACTGGATGCGTTTTATTATGTAAAATCACTTGTGAAAACGCATTGTGTTACCTGTCTAATCAGCCTAGTCTTCATTCTATTGTGCCACTGGAGGAATTTCTGTGTTTATTAAACAGTACTGGTTCAGCAATTTCTGGGAACTTAATACAGGTGTAACAACCCGGGTGCAGACAAAGCAGTAGAATCCAGTTTTGCAGAGTTCGCAATCAAGTTTATTCGGGTAAGGGATTGGGAAGGCAAACAAGTCAAAGGCAAAATCCAAAAGAGTAGTCAGGTAACAAAGCTAAAGGTCAAGTATCCAAAGAGTAATCCAATTCAAGTAGTACAGAAATGCTTAGTAAAGCCTAGGGCAACAATACTTCGCAATGTTCTTCAGAGAACCACCTGCTTATATAGGCGAGCCTATATTAGTTAACAACAATTTAATGGCAGTGCATCTGCAGCATTGCTGTAGAAGTCCTCTAATTTTTTTTCTTTTAGATACTTTATTTATCTCTTGAGGAAAATTCTATTGCTATTGTATTGTACATCGTCCCTGAAGCAGGAAGGTTTAAGGGTCTTCCTCAAGGAACCAACAGTGGCGGACTTGAGCCCAGGTCTTCCTTGGCGGTGATGGGGCTTGAGCCCAGGTCTTACTTGCTCTATTTTAAATGCACTTAAATAAAAACGCACTTCATTCTTTCATAAAAGAGAGGCAATTTGTTTTTTTTCTCTGTTAATGTGATTATACTTTTTTGTTTTTTGGAGTTTGCATGTTCTCCCCGCGCTTGCGTTGGTTTTTTCTGGGTGCTCCGGTTTTCTCCCAGAGTTCAAACCATGCAGATTAGGTCGATTGGTGAGTCTAAATTGTCCATAGGAGTGAATGTGTGTGTGAGTGGTTGTTTGTCTATTTATTGCCCTGAGATGGACTGGCGACTCGTCAAGGTTGTACCCCCGCCTCTCACCTATGTGCGCTGGGATAGGCGACAACAGACCCCCGAACCCCGAATTAGGGAATAAGCAGGCAAGAAGAGGAATGAATGAATGATGACGATTAACAAACGCCTTTTTCTTGTTTCAGCCACTATAAGCACTAACCCAACAACAACTAGCCAAACATTATCAACCAACACCCCACAAACAACAGCTATTACAACAGACTCTTTGATGTCAACGACTATTAC
This sequence comes from Pseudolaguvia tuberculata, assembly GCA_026260255.1. Taxonomy (NCBI): domain Eukaryota; kingdom Metazoa; phylum Chordata; class Actinopteri; order Siluriformes; family Sisoridae; genus Pseudolaguvia; species Pseudolaguvia tuberculata. The sequence goes on along the minus strand of JAOTRA010088742.1, from coordinate 2,189 downwards.
ACCCCCTTATGCAACAACAACAAAAACAACAATTAACACCCCTAAAACAACAACAACAGAATCACCTACATCAACAGCCATTCCAACAACATATTCTACAACAGAAATAACCAACACTCCAGCAACAACAACCATTACAACTCAATCTTCTATATCAGCAATCATTTCAACCACATATCCAACCACAATTGAAAACGCTCTAGAAACCACAATTATTACATCTCAATCTCCCACATCAATACCTATTACAACCACATCTCAAACAACAACGGAAATAACAACCAACACTCCAGAAACAACTTTTACATCTGAATCTCCTACAACAGCAATCATTTCAACAACATATTTGACAACAGCAGAAATAACATCCAAGACTCCAGAAACAACCACTATTACAAGTGAATCTCCTACATCAACAGTCATTCCCACAACATATTCAGCAACAGTGGAAAAAACAACCAGCATTCCAGGAACAACAACTATTACATCTGAATCTCCTACTTCAGCAATCATTTCAACAACGTATCCAATAACAACAGAAATAACATCTAACACTCCAGAAACAACAACTATTACAACCGAATCACTTACATCAACAGCTAGTCCAAGAACATATTCAACAACAGTGGAAAAGACAACCAGCACTCCAGAAACAACAACTTTTACATCTGAATCTCCTACATCAGCAATCATTTCTACAACCCATTCAATAACAGCAGAAATAACATCCAATAGTCCAGAAACAACTATTACAACGGACTCATCAACAACTATTACAACCACTTACTCAACAACAACAGAAATAACAACCAACACTCCAGAAACAACAACTATTACAACCGAATCACCTACATCAACAGCTGGTCCAACAACCAATCCCACAACAA
>JAOTRA010088733.1:0-12121 GCA_026260255.1 Pseudolaguvia tuberculata | reverse complement strand
TGCGGAGTTTGCATGTTCTCCCCGCGCTTGCGTGGGTTTCCTCCGGGTGCTCCGGTTTCCTCCCACAGTCCAAAAAAAACCATGTGAATTGGTGGTTCATTCATTTTCTTGCTTATTCCCTTATTTAGGGTCACGGGGGTCTGCTGGAGCCTATCCCAGTGCAGATATGATTAAAAGTCAGAGGTATACCCTATGTCTATCACAGGGCCACACATAGACAAACTACCATTCAGACACTTACTCACTCCTATATGCAATTTCGAATCACCAATCAACCTTATGTACATGTTTTTTGGACTGTAGGAGGAAACCAGAGTACTCAAAGGAAACCCACTCAAGCTTCTAGACAACATGAAAACACTGCACAGAGAGACCCCCTGTCTGGGAATCAAATCCTTTGTTTGTAAAATATGATATATCCTTGAGCTTTAGACCACTTATTTTATTTCAGTATGAGTAAATAAATAGTTCTTTAACTTTAACATTTGTTTAACTTAGTTGAAAGAGTTACTTTAATTTATTAATGTTATAAAACATAAAACAGAAAGTGGTAGCACATGATTATAGTTTCAACTCAGAGAACCACCAAACTGTTGGGCTCCTGAGCAAAGCTCTTAACCTTCACTTGCTCTTATTGACAAAAAGATGAGATAAACCATTATGTTGGTTTATCTCATCTTCCAAATGCCAGAAATGTAAATGTAAATTACATTGAAATTTTTATCAAAAGGATTGATTCAGCCCCTAAAAAGTATTCCATCTTTGCAAATTTTCTAATATTGTTCTAATATTGGATTGTGAGGTAAAGCATGAGATGATGGAGGCAAGTTTGCAGACTATGTTTTTTTCAGACTATGTCTGACCTCCACTCTCTCTCTCTCACACTGGGAAGAAACCGCTAATGGTAGTAGCCAAAGCTAAGTTTTACGATTTTTCATACACCTCTTAGATTGTGTTTTGTTTTTCTTCATGGTGCATCACGGTGGCTTAGTGGTTAGCACTGATGCCTCACAGTTATTGATGAAAGGTGTCAAGAGGAAGAAGAAAACAAGTTGTTGAATTACTAATGGAAGGTTTCAAACCACAAAACCATCCAGGTGTCAATGTTGGCACTAGACATACGTCTGTCTGCAAATTTCTGTAAATGTTATCTTTTGCTGATCATATTCTGCCCTGTGACTTTATTAAAACTAATTTTGGAAACCACACTGTCAAGATAATTTTAACCAGCAAGTTACTCGTAATACTTTTAATTTTAGTATTTGAATGTCATTTTACTACAGGAAATGTAAGACTAATGACCGTAACAATGAATCTGACTCCATTTCAAATTCATACCATAATTAGCTGACATGAGTTTACTGAAGGTGATGGAAAATGATCCTCCTTTATGTAACTCGATGCCAACCTTGAGCATGTCAACATGTAGCTATTGGCTTGATGGATAGTTTATGGACTATTATGCTTTCTTCTGAATTTACATAATGTACTCTTTTACTAGAGTACTGCTATCAGCCAAGTGAATGTGTTTGATTGGCCAATCTGTAAATTAAAAATCTATCTGTTTACATCAATTTCTAAAGGTAGCAAAGTCATTCAGGACTTTATGGTGGTTTTAGGACTTCATCCTTTTCTTTTAAACTAAGAACTATTACATTTGCTGTATTCCTAGTGGGAAACTTTATAATTCCCATTAAAAACCATATTCAATTTTGAATATGTCAATTTTGGGCACTTGTATTGTTTTGGTATTAAAAATATATTAAACTGATATTAGAAACTGGTTTTAGAGCGAATGTAGATGAAATCTATAGGGCAGTGGTCGGGAACATTTTTGAGCCATGAAAGCAAAATATTTGAACATTTATTTCAGTGAGAGCCATATAAAATATTTTAAACTGATTCAAAAGGGGGCGTTTACCTGTTTGCCCAGCAACGGCCAACGTAGGCTATTATCATCCAATTAAAATAATGGACAATTGCTCCAGTAGCCTACTGCAGTCCGGAACAGGGCGTGAGCAGTGGAAAATCCATGGATGCATTAAAACAAGTGATAATAGTTTATGTTTTATCAGAAAAGCCGAAATCTGCGAGCCAGATGCAATCGTCAAAAGCTGGGCCACGAGCCATAGGTTCCCGACCCCTGCTATTGTAGATTGAGGCTAGTATGGAATCGCCTATCAATGTACATTACAGAAACACTGGCACTCAGTGAATTTAAAAGCGACTTAAAAACCTGATAGCATTCAAACAGAATGAAATTCAAAGATAATTTTTCTTTTAAGGTTTTTTGTCTTTCTTCTCATATGAGATGTTTGAATGTACATTTGTTTTTTTCTTCTTTAAATCGCTCTACTCTCTGTATACCACTATGGTCATTGTTGTTTTATTTAATACTTTAGAAATAAAATTGATTTATTGATTAATTGATTGATTGAAATTTTAGATTAGATTAGAACTTTATTGTCATTGTGCAAGGTACATGCACAAAGCCAATGAACCAGAAGTGCTTAAATTTTCTATATTCAACGAATAGCAGTATAATAAATAGATATGTGAGATATCATGTCAAAGGTGGAAAAGCTTTTGCTATCCATAAAATTGGAAATAAAAATAGATTACAGGCCTGCCTGAAAATTGTGCACTGATATCAGCTTCAAATTTGTCATTTCAGTGATGAAAAACCCAACTAGAAAATGACTTAAAGACACAGATATTGATCCAAATCAAATGTCAATTACAAACTAAAAGACCCAGAGGTAAAAAAAAAAAAAAAGCTTACTACTCTTGAATTTGAACTAAATGTAAACATGTAGCCAGAAAATGTGTGAAATATAATTATTACTGATTGTATTGGCTTTCCTTTTTTATCTGGATGGCAATAATCTGAGGAAAATCTTTTCTAGTTCTCTTTATTTGTATTCTTTTGAATTAACTCACAAGGTTACATTCAATGTAAAGTCACCCAGAACGACATACATTTATCTAATATATCCGATTGAGCAGTTAAGGTTCAGGGCCGTGCTCCAGGACCCAGAAATGTCAGCTTGGCTGTACTGGGATTTTGAACTCTTGAACTTTTGACCAGCAATCCACTTTCCAATAACCACTGAAGCACCACTGCATTACACCTGACGCTGACCTTGGTTTTAAATCCATTTTTTTTTAATGATATTGCTTCGGCACCACCTTTTAATGTAACTACATGCCATTTCATTCTGAACTATAAGGTGAATAGTTGTTATTAAGCTTGACTAATAACAAACTACAAATATTACACCGTTGATTTCAACAAAGATCTTTTTTTTTTTTACAATTGAAGTCATTGTTACATAAAAACGTCCCAACATCGCAAATACGTTTTTTGTTCTTTTGCTTGAAAATTTAGCTACAAAATAGGAAAATTTACCAATATACAGCAGTAATACTTTTGTATGTTTTCGTTTTTCTTTCAGGCAACCGCTTATAGTCAAGTAAAAAGATAAATGAACAAATGTCAGCTAGAAAAAAAGAAAAAAAAACACTCAAGGCAAAAAAGCAAGTAATCTAGTATTGCGCTGTGCTTGTACCTACACCCAATATCCAGAAATCTATCAAACACATGTTAGAGTGGAGCTGAGCTGTCAGAACTCTGTAGCTCTAAATAAATCTCCTCCAATTTTGTGACCAAACCACAATAAAAGGCAAACAAGTGAGAAATGTAAAAGTCAGCTAGAGATCACTCAAAAGCTTTAACCTCAGAGAAAGAAATGCTCAGAGAAAGAGGTGCTGCTTGTTTTGAAATGAAACCCATTGTTCACAGATTACAGAAATGACTGGCAAAATTTACATATTCATAGTATTTTGATGGCAGCGCGGTGGCGAAGTGGATACCATGGTTGCCTCACAACAAGAAAGTCCCGGGTTTGGACCTGTGCTGAGTTTGCATGTTCTCTCCACGCTTGCGTGGGTTTCACCCAGGTACTCCAGTTTCCTCCCACAGTCAAAAAACATGCAGATTAGGTTGATTTGTGATTCTAAATTGTCCATAGGAGTGAATGTGTGTGGGAATGGTTGTCTATGTGTTACCCTGAGATGGACTGAAACCAGACCCCCGTGACCCCGAATTAGGGAATAAGCAGGCAAGCAGATGAATGAATGAATGAATGAATGAGTATTTGAGTGCACACAGAGGAGTTTTAATACTAAAACACTTATAAGGGAGCAGTGTGTGGCTCGATGGTTAAGGTGTTAAGGAAGACCTGGGTTCAAGCCAAACCACCGCCAAGGAAGATCTGGCTCAAGTCATAGCTGACCCTGCACTCTGACCCCCGACTTACTAAGATGGGATATGTGAAGAAAACATTTCACTATATGATGTATAATCATTTATGTGTGTAATGCACCAGTAGTGGACAGAGGAGTCGAATCCATTTTGCAGAGTGTAGTAAAAGTATTTATTTGGGCAAGGGATGGGGAAGGCAACCAAATCCAAATCGAGAGTCAAAAGAGAAGTCAAAAAGCAAGCATAATGTGCAAACATCCAAAGAGCAGTTCAAACATATAACAGGGAAATCGCTTAGTAAGGCCTAGGGCAACAATACTTTGCATAGTTCTCAGAGAACCATCCGCTTATATAGGTGGGCCACGCCCTAATGGCTGATACAGGAAATGGAATACTAAAACTCGGGCGAGGGCGCCCTCTGCAGGCGGTCCTCCGGAAACCCAGTCCTTACAGTACCCCTTCCCCTAGGAACGCCTGCTGGCGGTCGTCTAGGGCGCCCCTGGGGCAAGGACCTGGGAGCTCAGGGTGTCGGGCATGAAAATCCTGTAGCAATGAGGGGTCGAGGATGTCCGAGGATGTCCTGGGATGGTACCCAGGACTGCTCCTCCGGACCATAACCCTCCCAATTGACCAGGTACTGTAGTCCGCTGCGCCTCCTTCTAGAGCTGAGGATCTTCCGCACTGTGTAAGCCAGACCCTCCTCTAACTCAATGGGTGCTGGCGGCTCCTGAGGGCACATAAGGTTTCAAGAGGGAAACATGGAAAGTTGGGTTAATTCGCATATGCGCAGGCAATTGAAGCTTGAACGATACCTTATTAACTTGTCGTATAATCTTGAAAGGCCCGATGTATTTGGGGCTAAGCTTCTTGCAGGGGAGTTTGAGCTTCAAATGATGGGTGGACAACCAGACTCTCTGTCCGGCCCGATACTCAGGCGCAGGCCTTCGGCGCTTATCGGCGTGCTGCTTCTGCTTGCCGATAGCTCTCTCTAATCTCACATGGCGCCCCCTCCCAGGTTCGAGCACTAAGCTGGTACCAGTCCTCCACAGACTGCACACAGGATGGCTCTTCTGTCCATGGAAACAGGGGAGGCTGGTACACTAGAACACATTGTAAAGGGGTTAGTCCAGTTGCTGAGCGCCGAAGGGAATTCTGCGCGTACTCCACCCAGGACAGAAACTCGTTCCAACGCAGCTGTTCCTTAGAGTAGTAGGTACAAAGATATCGCCCCAGTTTTTGTTTAAGATGCTCAGCCTGACCGTTGGACTGCGGGTGATACCCAGAAGTGAGGCTTAAATTAATGTCCAGGCATTTGCAGAACTCCGCCCAGACTCTAGACGTGAATTGTGGGCCGCGGTCAGACCGGATGTCCTCAGGTAGACCATATACCCTGAAAATATTGCAAAATAACAGGTTAGCTGTCTCAGACGCTGTAGGCAAGATTTTTAAGGGGATGAGCCGGCAAAACTTGGAGAACCACAGTAAACACCGTAGTGTACCCATCGGAAGGTGGCAGGTCAGTAACGAAGTCTATGACAATGTGGGACCAAGGCCGCTCGTGAACAGGTAGGGGGTGCAGCAACCCCTCGGGTAGATGACGTGGCGTTTTAGATCATGCGCACTCCGCACACGTTCGGACATAGGCGCGCACCTCCTCCCTCATGTGTGGCCACCAGTACCGCCTTGTCAGCAGCTCAATGGTTCTTCGCTCACCGGGGTGCCCTGCATTTAAAGAGGTGTGAGTCCACGTCATCAACCTTTCATGAAACTCTGGAGGCACAAAAATCTTACCAGGCGGCGTGCTCTGAGGCAGAGACTGACGTTCGCTGGCGACACTTATTTCCTCCACCAAATCCCACAATATCGGGGCCACCACCACACTGGGGTTGAGGATGGACTTGCAACCTCCCTCCTGATCAACCAGATCGTGCCTGCGTGAGAGAGCATCCGCTTTGCTGTTCTTCAACCCTGGCCTGTAAGTAACAACAAAATTAAAACGGGTGAAGAATAACGCATAGCGAGCTTGGCGAGCAATCAGCCAATGAGCCCCTTTCAAAACAGTCTGTAAGGACTGTGAATGGGTGCGCTCCACCTTCCAACCAGTGCCGCCATTCTAGTAACGCCTCCTTGACAGCAAGCAACTCTTTATTGCCAACATCATCGTTACTTTCCGCCGGGGTCAGCTTTCTCGAAAAGTACGCGAATGGATGTAGCTTAGGAGGTGAACCATGTCTTTGAGACAATATAGCTCCAATTCCCTGATTACTGGTGTCTACTTCCACCACAAAGGAAAGGCCAGGATCTGGGGACAGACGTGAACTTGTATCTAGCTCAATTGACTTAGAGGCAGCTTCAGTCCATTTCAACTTGGTGGGTTTGCCTTTGAGAAGGGAGGTTAAGGGAGATGCGGTTTGACTGAAGTTCCTAATGAAGCGCCTGTAAAAGTTCACGAACCCTAAGAACCGTTGTAGCTCCTTCACTGTACGAGGAGCGGGCCAATCTCGTACAGCCAGCACGCGACCAGGTTCCATGGAGATACCAGTGGTGTTTATAACATACCCCAGGAATTGTACCTCTAACGTATGAAATACACACTTTTCAGCCTTCACAAACAGATTGTTCTCCAGCAAACGTTGAAGGACTGCTCTGACGTGCCCCACTTGCTGCGCCTCATCCTGAGAATAGATTAAAATGTCATCAATGTATACCACAGCACAAACATTTAAAAACGCCCGTAGCACATCATTAATAAAGGCTTGGAAGACTGCGGGAGCATTGCAAAGCACATACGGCAGGGTCTGATGTGTCCCGCTGCGAGCGCTTCCTCAATATACTGATCTCAATCTCCGGTTTGGAAAGACGGTAAACTCGACCCTTGGGTGGTGTGGAGTTTTCGAAAAGATTAATGCTGCAATCAATGTCTCGATGCGGCGGCAGCTCAGTCTTTGCTGAACACCTCCGCCAAATCGTGATAACATGGAGGGACATTATGTGGGCCCGATGACACCGCATGACAGGAAATTGGACTCACCCTTGGAGTTTTGCTTAAAAATCGCTGCTTGCACCCAGGCGACCACTGTATAATCCTTCCTTGCTTCCAAGAGATGACCGGGTCGTGCTTGACCAGCCACGGGTAACCTAGAATGAGGGGGGTTTTAGGTGCTTGAGTGAGATGAAACACAATCCTTTCACGATGGACATTGTTAACAATAATTCTGACGGCTTTGGTCTTTTTGCTTATGGCTGCACCAATCTCATTTAGCGCGGAGTCTGAGTCCACAAGGGCAGAAAGTGAATGCGTTATATCTTCATCGCACAAGCGTACTTTCACAGAGAATGCAGAGTTCACATTAACAGCATGAATGGTAGAACTTACTTTAGGTTGACACTTAAGAGATAGCGCGGGGCACTGTGAGCATAGATGACCCGACTGTCCGCATTACATACACACCCCAGCTGCTTGCGTCGCTGCTTCTCTGCTTGACTGAGTTTATGAGCCCCAATCTGCATCGGCTCACTTTCAGCTTGAAGTCCAGGTTGAGAAAGTTCAGAAGTAGCAAACGAAAACATCACGGGGCCTGGGTGATTGCTCAAGAGGTTGTCAACACGAATTGCGCTCTGAATAAACTCAGTGTAGGAATCACTCTTGCTGCGACACACCAATTCAGCTTGCAACTCCGGTCTGAGTCACTCCTTAAACAAAACTTTCAGAGCTACATCGTTCATACCACTTTGCACTCCTAGTGTGCGAAAGGTAATCGCAAAATCTGCCGCTGATTGTGTACCTTGCTTTAAACGCATTAATCGGGTAGATACGTCAAGTCCTCCAGCTAGATGCTTGAAAACCTCCCTCAGCTGAGAAAAGAAATATTCACTGGAGGTGCGTATGCGCTCGTCAGATTCCTAAACTGCTGTCGCCCACTCCAGAGCGCGATCTGAAAGTAAGGAAATCAGGAAGGCACATTTTTTGATCTGGCAGATTGTTCAGAAAAGATCATGCGACATTGGTGGATGAAACCCTTACAGTAATTGTGGTCTCCGCTGAACTTATCAGGCAAGGAGGTTACCGGGGGCTGAACGAGACAGCCTGAGATGGCTGATTTTGCTCAGTAGCGGTCAAGGTGAGAGCGCGCACCTGATCTTGCAAACCTCTGATGATTTGAGCTTGAGAGTTCAATGCGGCGAGTAAGTCATCCAAGGTTCGGATTTCCGCTGGATTTGTAGTAGGCGAAGTATTCTGTAATGCACCAGTAGTGGACAGAGGAGTCGAATCCATTTTGCAGAGTACAAATGCAGTATTTATACAATTAGGTATATTATTAGGTATAATTGTCTGACCTGGTCTTGGTTTATTGCATGTTACAGTCGGTGTCTGCCCTGTCATTTTCAATGTTATTGTTTCTTTAATAAAAACTCAATCTTACGACTTATGACATTATATCTTGTTACTGTCATTATTAAGCACCAGTAAACCATGACAAAAACGTTGCTTTTGTTTATTCACTTCACCTGCCAATCAAGTTGATTCTGATTCCGATCAAGACACTAAAAACTAATAAATAAGATACTTTCTACATCTTCTTATAGAAGGTTATACATACACAGTTAAAAAAGTTTCAAATTGTCAGAGTAATGAATAAAACCTATGCAATTTTTATGACATATATGTAGTCATTCATTCATTAATTTTCTTACCCACCTGTTCCCTAATTCAGGGTCACTGGGGTCTGCTGGAGCCTATCTCAGCGCACATAGGGCGAGAGGTCGCCAGTCCATCACAGGGCCACACATAGAGGAACAACCACTCATACACACACATTCACTGTTTGTAGTCAGTGAAATAGAATAGAAATATAATTAGTGAGTTCAGGTAGTGTGACCTGGCTTCTAACAGTAATTTCTGCAACATATTAAATATATATAAGATGAATAAAGGCAGATGTTTAATGGGAGCAAACAAATCTAAGAACTAGAAAGACGCAAAATAGATGATGATGATCCATCTTTATTGCTAAATAAAATACTGAAAATGTGAATTTTTAAGTCAGAGTGTTACATACTTGTAACGTGAATCAATACATTTTTTTCTGGTTTATTGTGGGTATTTTATTATATTATTTATTGAGTCATAAAGTTAATCATTCTAATAATTCAGCTGTATCATTTTTATTTTTAGATGATGGTTGTAACATTAATCTTTTTTCAGACCCCAGTTGGAGTACAAAAGGGCATAGCAAGCAACGTTCCAATCGCAAATACCAAAATTACAAAACAAATATTGAAGAACAGAAGTGGGAGGGTTCAAGCCCCCATGAGAGGGATTTGAAACAAGTCAATTAGAGCTCATACCCAAATCATATGCTTTTGCAAATCATGTAAAGTTCATTCATTCATTCATCTTCTTACCTGCTTAATCCCTAATTCAGGGTCATGGGGGTTTACCGGACAAGAGGCAGGGGTACACCCTCAACAGGTCACCAGTCCATCGCAGGGCAATAACATGTTTATGTATTATTATATTTAGTATGACAGACACCACACGTAACACCACACTACACTTAACAGTTTTTCAATATACAGGTGAGCGGAAATAAATTACTTTGCCATACGATTACTAGCTGCATGTTTGCAATAATTTATCATTTCAGTGGCATTTTGGCAGATATTTTTGGGAGTGTAAAGTAAAAGTAAACAGCCGTAATGGTAACCTCGAAAGATGCAGTAGCCGCAAATGTTTGATGCAATGTTAACCAACAGGACAAAATTATAATTATAGCATCCAACATATATGGTGCTGTTTTGTTTATATATTTGCTTGGAAATGCTATTTAAACCATTGCAATAGTTTGTCTGTGTTTTGCATTGTTACATCTTTAATTCTGGTCCTATATGTGGATTTGCTTATCATCATAGTCGCATGATTGGAAACAACCTGTTGTTTACGTGGTAACTTTTCTTTTCATCAATGCTTCCTTTATTGACCAGCTGCCCTTGAAGGTTTCAGCAAAACAGGTGCAAATTATTACTTAACAGTAAGTACATTTTCAAGGTTAAACTTTCACAAAGCAGGACATTTTAATATACCACATGATATTAAACACCTTAAAAATGTGTTTCCGGGATGGCGTGGTGGCGTACTGGTTAGCACAGTCGCTTCACAAACAAGAGGTCCCGGGTTCGATTCCAAGGTCGGGGATCTATCGGTGCAGAGTTTGCATGTTCTCCCCAAGCATGCATGTGTTTCCTCAGGGTACTCCGGTTTCCTCCCACATTCCACAAACATGCAGATTAGGTCGATTGGTGAATCTAAATTGTCCATAGGAGTAAATGTATGTGTGACTGGTTGTTTGTCTATGTATTGCCCTGCAATGGACTGGAGACGCATCCAGGGTGTACCCCTGCCTTTCGCCCTATGTGAGCGGGGATAGGCACCAGCAGACCCCAGTGACCCTCAATTGGGGAATAGGCGGGTAAGAAGATGAATGAATGAATGAATGAATAAATAAATGAAGTGTATTTACAGATTTCAGACTATAAATTATGTAGCATGCAAATCTGGTCATAAGCTTTAAAGCAAAGTCAGCACCCCCGAGTGCAGCACATTATTAGGTGGAAACATCAATAGCTGGGATTTGCTCAGAATATATGATGTACACCAGTGTTATGCAGTCAAGGCCTGTTATGCTGGCCTAAACAGAAACTGACCTACATAATACATTTTAATATTTTTTCCATTAAATTGTATACGTTTATTCCCAACAGTTTCCTCATTTGGTAGTTTTTCTCTCGGCTGCACTGCTTCAAGTTTGTATGTGGATATTAGATGTCAGTTTCTATGTGCAGCCATATTTATGTAATTATGCAGAATCAGTATGGCTGCCCATGTAACTTAAAATATCATTAGTGGCAGATTAGTATTGATTAATCTTAATGAAGGCTGATTATTTAACAAAACAGATTTTGGAACCTACCTCCTAAAGCCCATTAGCTGGCATACAATGACGTAGCATTTTTCCGTCCTCTGGATGGTTGATCACAGTTCGGTTAGCAAAACTCGTCTATACAGTTTAATTAGAATTTTTATGCCCACACTGGCTGACAGAGGAGGATCTTAGTATCAGTCGTGGTCCAGGTACCAAATGCACCACCTGCCAGTGATGCACACGATGGATACATCTCTGTATTAACAGATTGAAAGAAATACATAAATATTTAATGTGGATAAAAAGTAAATGATCAGTTTTGCCTCCCGTCCATACCATACCTAAATTCTGCCTATATAATCTGGTATCTGTCAGGAATCCACCATCAGCCCACCATCACCTGATCTATTTCCACCATTTCTCTTTTTCTGTTTCTTTGAACATTTTAACAAGTAGCTGCTAAAATGAATTAATGCATAATATATAACTCTTATTCATAAATTCTCTGTTTCTGACTTGTCTAAATGCAACCCCCTATCTATAAGTTAATATGTCCAATTAATATTCTGTTTAATCTCATCACAGAGTGGGATTTGACATCCTGCTCACACGACATGCACCTGTATACTGGAGTAAAAGACACTTATTTTTATTCCTTCTGAAGATTCCCTTTCTCTGTTTTCTCCTTTCCTCTTCAGTTGTGAGGATGGGTGACAGGACAGAAAAGGGAGATTAAAATGGTTTTTTGATGTCTCTAAAAAGCTTTGTTTGCTGACAGAGCAGAGGCTTCAGTAAGCGCTGTCACTCGTACATTATTTATAACACTATGACCCTACCATTACCTTTTACTCTCATGGCTAGACTGTGTGTGTGTGTGTGTGTGTGTGTGAGAGAGAGAGAGAGAGAGAGAGAGAGAGAGAGAGAGAGAGAGAGA
>JAOTRA010088688.1:1044-12129 GCA_026260255.1 Pseudolaguvia tuberculata | reverse complement strand
CCACTTCTCCTTCGCCTGCCGTCTCTGTAGACGTCTTCCTCCTCTCCTTCTCCTCCTTTGGCCAACAGTATCTGAATTTCCACCGGTACCCTGTTGGCTAACAGTACATGTGGCGGTCGTTGTTAACCCGACCGATCCGGTTTGGGTTTCTTATTTGTGATCTGCATATTTGATTTGGCGCAGTTTTACGCTGGTTGCCCTTCCTAACGCAACCCTCCCCATTTATCCGGACTTGGCACCGGCACTAAGAATGCACTGGCTTGTGCAACCCTAATGGCTGGGTTACTGTTATTCTTAGCGAAAAAAAATTGTGTGATGCAATTCGTGGGTACTCCGGTTTCCTCACACAGTCCAAAAACACTTGCATTAGGTCGATTGCTGATTCTTAATTGACCATAAGAGTGAACGTGTGTGTGAATGGTTGTTTGTCTGTGTGCTGTGTGATGGACTGGCGACCTGTCCAGTGTGTACCCCTGCCTCTTGCCCTATGTGCACCGGGATAGGCTCCAGCAAACCCCGGTGAAGGAATGGGCGGGTAAGAAAATTTTATTTTTTTTTTTTTACTATTTCTTACTCTTGAAATAAATTAACAATTACAGACATGAACTTTTCCCTTTTGCCTCTCTGCCCCTCCCTGTGGCAGGTGATGATCTATGAGCTAGCAGACTTTGTTCAGGGCTTCCTCACAGAACACAACCTTCCACCCTCTCGCTCCTTCCATGATGAGATGTTGAAGAACCACCGACGGCAGCAGGAGCGCTTGGCGCTCGAGCAACAGCAGAGGATGGATCAGCAGCGCAGGCAGGAAGAGCAGATGGTACATCATGTCTAGTCACAACGTTTCCTGCGGTGTCTCTTGCACAGTAGCTTTTATATCAGAAAAGATTACTTTTATTTCAAATGTCAACAGTTTAGTGCATTAATGCAGTAGTAAAAATAAAAAGCAAAGAACACAAACAAATACACATTAAAAGTCACAATATTTACCTCACAACTGTAGAGCTGAAAAACAATACTGATGCATGCTCACCATTTCACCCCTAGAGCTGAAAACGCAACTCTAGAGCTGAAAAAGCCACCTCTCCCCAGTGTTTGAGAATTTTCTTAGTCTAAAGACTGTACTGGATAATTGATTATTTACATCTTTGTTGTGTTTTTTTTTTTTTTTTTTTTGGAGATATTTTGATCATTATCCTGCAGTAGGTTGATCCTCTGATCAACAAGCTTTATCGTAGTGGTGTTTAGTATGTTGGGTTATTAAATGCATTGGAAACTTATACGTGTTAATGGAAATTGGACAACTTAAGAACACCACTTTATCCACACTTTATGCAAGTGTGTGCTAACTGTGCTTTAATGTCGCTACAGCAAAATGAGATCCTTGCTGAAATCCAGCGGCGACAAGAGGAGAAGCGAGAGGAGAAGAGGAAGAAAGAAATGGCCAAGTTGGTTAGTGTTCTTTTTGCACATCATGTTACGATCAGATTTATGTAAAACGTCTGCAAGCATCTGCATAAATCTTTTTGTGAAAAAATGCGTGGCCCTCCAAAAATTCCAGCATAGAGCTGTATATATTACTGTATATAATACTCCTAAATATTCCACAATCAACTGTCAGCTGTATTAAAAGAACATGGAAGTCTTTGGGGACGATAGCAACTCAGGTATGAAGTAGTAGGCCAGTTAACCAATGGAATGGGGTTCGGCGGATGATAAGGTGGAATAATACGATTTGCTTACGAACAGTGCATGGAAAAGTTTTCCATGACCATGCAGCAAAGCGTCAGATACAGCGTGGTAAAGCAGGCTGCCACTGGATGCAATGAAGATGTATTCTCTGGTGTGACGAATCACATCTCCATTTGTCAAACTGGTCAACGAATCTGGGTCTGGTGGTTGCCAGGAGAACTGCATACTAACGTTAGGTAGAGGTGAGATTGTAATATCGGGTGTTTAGGGAGCTGAGCTTGGCCTCTTAGTTCTAGTGAACTCTGAATGCTTTAGTATACCAAAACATTTTGGACAATTCCATGCTCCCAAGTTTGTGGGAAAAAAATTGGAGCTGGCCTCTTCCTCTTTTATCATGACTGTGCAGCCAGACCCATAAAATTACCCTAAACACAGTAAAGATGCAGCTAAACACACTCCTTTATAACATTCATTTATTCATCTTACCCGCTTTTTCCCGAATTTGGGGTCACGTGTCTGCTGCGCCTTTCCCAGCACACATAGTGCGAGAGTGGTGGTACACCCTGGACGGGTCACCAGTCCATCTCAGGGCAACACATAGACAAACAACCATTCACACACACACACACACACACACACACATTCACTCCTATGGACAATTTTTAGAATCACCAATCAACCTAATCTGCATGTTTTTGGATTGTGGGTGGAAACCAGAAGAATCTCTGGTCAATCGGCCTAATTTGCATGCTTTTGGACTGTGGGAGGAAACTGGAGTACTCTGAGGAAACCCAGGCAAGTGCAGGGAGAACATGCAAACTCCGCACAAAGATCCCGGCCCGGGATTCGAACCCGGGACCTTCTTGTTGCGATGCGACCATGCTATCCACTACGCCACCGCGCTGCCCTCCTTTATACCAATGTACCTTAAATGTTAAATGTTTTACAAGCACAAAACACAATTTGCAGATATACATTAATTCAATCATTCATCTTTTAACCCGCTTAATCGCTAATTCAGTGTCACATTGGTTTGCTGGAGCCTATGCCAGCGCACATAGGGCGAGAGACAGGTACATGCAGAAATACCCTTTGACTGGAAATCGAACCTGGGACCTTCTTTTTGTGAGGCCACCGTGCTAACCACCACACCACCGTGCTGCCTTTGCATAAAATCAATCATACTTTTGAGCCAATCAGATGGATGCTCACCATTTTTAACCAATCATAACTCCCAGAGAGCAAAGAACTGAAAGAGTTCAGCTTTGCAAACAGTTTTGCGAACTCAGGAACCAATCAAAACAGAAATGATGCTTTACAATAACAGCATAGTAATTTGGTGTTGCATCCTGTTCTGTGTTCACTGTGTAGGTTAATAATGTACACCTAATCCACTGTGCTGTCAGGTTGCACAAAAGATCTGCAGGTTGCACAAAAGATCTGCAAAACCGATTAGCTCTTCATGATTAACTAAAGTAATTCCTCCTGTAGGAGCGTTTGGAAAGTGAGGCTCAGGTGACTGTAGGAAGCCCAACGCTGGCCAACGTCAGTTACCCTCTACCTCCCACAGAGACTGCAGAGATCAGAAAGGGGGCTTCGAGCAGACGGCGCACCACTTCCAGCAGCAGATACAGGTACCAGCATGAGGTGTTCCTTTGTTTTAACCTTAGGCTGATTTGAATGTGGATAAAGCACCTGCGCTTTGCTGACCGTCAGTAATTTTCCTGATCCATTCCTTTTCAATGCGCTGCACGAATGTCCACTGTTCAGGCGAGACACGTACAGTGAAGATAGTCCTAGTCTACAAGAAGTTCTGCACTTCAACAACAGCGCTATTGGAGAGATCCAGGTTCACAGGGGAAAATGTATAGGTAAGATTTCTCACTGTCTTCCTTAGTCTCAACCAGACCGAGTTTAACGGTGCAAAAATCTCTTACACCAGAACAGGAGACTTATGTGACCCATAAATCACTACCCAACCCAAACGCCCAGATGACCGTGCATGTCATGCAAGCATTTATTCCTTTGTTGTTCTGTTCTGTAAAAAAATTATCTGCAAACGTCTGTTCACTTTACTAATACCTCTCTAGTCTTAATTAATTAATCCAATGAGATTTTCTTAAGAACTGACTTATTAGCGCAGCCGTAATAAGTGTACATGCCGTAAATTAATGAGAATTTTACGTAAATAAATGCTATTTGACAAGTCACATAACACTAATAGTCTTCACCTGTCTGTCTGTTTAATTATCCAACTGTCTGTGTGTATATCTGTCTGTCTATTTATCAGTCTATGTATCTGTCTTTTGTGTATGTATAAAAGGTGAGAGTAAGAGACTGTGTCGAAGTGTGTATAATGCTCTGAATACCACCACGGGAGACTTTGCCGTTGTATATGAATGGATCCTTCGCTGGAACAAAAAGATTGGGAAATTCTTAACCAGCCAGGAAAAAGAGAAGATTGAAAAGTGTAAAAAGCAGGTAGGGATTGTTTTCTACTTCACAATTACACAATTCCCCAACAAGTTTAGACCAGGGGTCGGGAACCTATGGCTCGTGAGCCAGGTGTGGCTCTTTTGATGATTGCATCTGGCTCGCAGATCTCGGCTTTTCTGATATCACTTGTTTTTATCCATGCATCTATTTTCCGCTGTTCAGGGCTGCAGTTGGCCGCAGGAGCAATTGTCCTCTTTGGAATTAGACATAGCCCCTCCCCCTTATTTAGCGTCGTCATCATGGATTTGGTAGCCAGAGCGATGACGCGGTATTTAAGGCGATGCGCTGGTGTGCGAATCATTAAGGATAATTAATGATGACTAAATGCTGTTGATGTTTGTTCTTGCTTGCGTTTTGCCCCTTTGCTCCTGAGTAACCACGTGTTTTGAGTTGATTTAGGTTCGGTTTAAGTTTTGGTTTCATTATGTGTTCAGTCTGGGAGTCAATAAATACGTGCTACCTGCAACATGGATCCAATCTCCGTTAATCCATTCCATGTTCATTATTTTATTTGGATGATAATGGCCTACGTTGGCCGTTGCTGGTTCTTGACCCCTGGTTTATACACATCATAGACACGCTCATTATATCTAAACATTTGATATTCACGATTTAACTAGTCCTGCATTGTCTCAAACCGAAGGCTGTCCTACATAATTTAGCTCAGACATGCCTAAACACACTTACCTGTAAGTTTCAAGTATACTTAGCAAGATTCTAAGACTTAATTAGTTGGTTCAGTAGCTAAACTGTGCAGGACACCAGCATATTCACTTTGCGTTTTGTGTAAAAGTCACATTAGGCTGCTTGTTCTAATATTTTTGGAGAGATAATTATATGCATCTTGGCTGAATAGTTTTCTGACTCAATGCCTGGTTTATTGTAACCAATACCAATTGCTACAAGCAGCCAAGTGAATTCTGTTGGCTGTCACAGCGTGCTTGCTCTGTTCTCGTTGCAGATCCATGGAGCAGAAAGTGAACTAAACTCTCTGTTGAAGCTAGACCACCCCAATCTGGTGCGCTACCAAGCGTTGAGCTACGTTGAGCATCAGGACTGCTTGGTAGTGGACCTTTTGGCCGAGCATGTGCCTGGTAGCAGCCTGGCTCAGAGCATTTATTCAGGAACACCACTGCCGCCTGATCAGTTAAGGCACCATGTCGCCCAGCTGCTCGCCGCACTCGACTATCTCCACACCAACTCTGTGGTGCACAAGCAGTTGACGGCCTCCTCTGTGCTTTTAGATGCCCAGGGAAACGTGAGACTGGCTGACTACAGCCTGGCGAAACGGTTAGGGGACATGTGCAAAGAGGACATATTCGAGCAGGCTCACGTACGCTTCAGAGAAGACACACTGCCCACACGGACCAGCAAGAAGGGGGACATTTGGAGCCTGGGTTTGCTTCTCATGGCACTTACTCAGGGATGCGAGGTCAAGGAATACCCAGTGATCGTTCCTTCCAGCCTGCCTGCGGATCTTCAGGACTTCCTCAAGAAGTAAGTTTTCCATAAACCATGACTGTTGCTTTGACACACTGATAGTCTGATGTGGCAGAGAACAGTTAAGGCTGGGACTGGTGCTACCAGCAGCAGTGATGTGACACGGACCATAAAACCGAATAGTATCTGCAACTCATCCAGACTGATCAGATCAGATATCTGCGTAAACAATTTAGTTTGCAAATAATGCACAGTGTGTGATTGATCATCCAAAGTGTATCCCAGTCTTTTGCCTTATGTGAGCTGGGATAGGCGCCAGCAGACCACCATGACAATGAATTAGGGAATAAAGCGGGTAAGATGAATGAATGAATAATGTACAGTTTTGTTCTACAGTGTTAATGTTTAACTGTAATTTCAGGTTTTTTCAGGTGTGTATGCTTGTGAGGTTGACTCTTTGCTTTGCACACAGGTGTGTGTGTCTTAATGATGCTGACCGATGGAACACTCAACAGCTGCTACAGCATGCCTTCTTGCGGCCGCCCTCACCAAAAAGCCTTCCTCCATGCCAGGAGCCCAGTCCTGAAGGTATAGCTTCCGTTTTTGCTCTCTCTCTCTCTACTCACACACTACTCAATGTTGTGTTCTGGATGAATTAAATGAAACATAACACTTTAACACAATGTACCTCAGCTCAAATACTTGTAACGTTGTGTGTAACCCAGTGTTATCTGTGAATCCTTGGAAATAAAACCCTCATCTAGTAATTCACATTACAGTTTCATATATACATACATGCGTTAGTCCTAGTAATTTTGTCTGCACTCATTATACGTGTGTGGGTAAATGCATTTTTCCTCTGGGCTTGCTGGAGTTTGGTGAGAGTACATGCAATTTGTTCAAGAAAGAAACACACACTCTCTCAGGCTGTGAACAGTAACCCCTCAGACAATCCCAGGAGTAAAATGAATAAAGAGTCTTTCTACTAGGAAGATAGGGATAAGTTGAAGGGTGTGTCTAATAAGGTGCTATGTCAACTGATGTCAAAGTTCATGTCTGCGAGCAAAACAGTAGCAAACATGATTGAAACTTAGTCATAAGTTGTTGCAAGGTCATTTTAAGCAAGACGTCAAATGTTCTTATTCTAATAAAATACATCTCGTATAAGGGATGTCTCTGTGGTGTACTAGTTGACAGGTTGCCTCACAGAAAGATGGTCCAGAGTTGGAGTCCTGGCCAAAAAGTCTCTCTGTGCCGGAGTTTGCCTGTCCCTCTTGTGCTTGCATGGGTTTCCTTCGGGTACTGCGGTTTCCTCCCACAGTTCAGAAACATGTACGTTAGGTTGAGTGGTGAATGTACGTTAGGTTGAATTACCCATAGGAGTGAATGTGTGTGTGAGTGGTTGTTTGTCTGTGTGGCCCTGCGTTGGACTGGCAAACTATCCAGGATGTGCGCTGGGATAGGCTCCAGCAAACCAGTGTGACCCAGAATTAGAGCATAAGCGGGAAGGAATATGAATGTATGAAGGGATGAATGAAATTAGCTTCTTCTACTAACTAGACTTTGAAGTACACATATGAAAAACCCTTTCCAATCCCTGAGCCTACAGAAAAGACGGTTTTAAAGATCTTGGTGTAGCATTAAGTACTTCAATAAAAAGCATAGTTCTTTTTTTTCTTAAACTTAATCACATATGTGGAAAGTTTAGTAAGTAAGGAACCTAAGTAAAACCACATATGTATCATGTGACCATATCAACATGGTGGGTGTAATATGTTCGAATATGATGTAAATCATACAATAAAGTATTGAAAACATGTTTTTATGCATGTATAGTCCCTACTCAAGGAATTTTTGACACAGCCCCTGTTTTAATGGAGCTCATCTGGTTTGTGCACAAGTGTTGTCATGTTGGACCAGTGTTTGGGTCACTTATTTCCAGCGAATGGACATCCTAATGCTATAACATACACAGGCGTTTCATACTTTAAATAACAGATTGGAGATGAAATGCTTCTGTGGATGTGCTGCTCGGGTGTCCAAACACTTTTGCCCATTTAATGTATAATGCTATCTTACTAATGTTTTTATTCCTCCATGGGTTATTCCTGTTGTGTGTGTGTTCCTTTTTGTTCGCTTTGTGAGTTTTTTTGTGTGTCCTGTATTATTACATTAATTTAATTGCCATCCAAGCTTTGTCTTCATGTTCAGGTAAAAAAACAATTAAACCCAACAGATAAGTACAAACCAAGTATTTCAAACAGACATGATCGTAAACGTGAATTAGCTATAAAGTCATGAGTAGTGAAATGAATTAATGTTTAATCAAATGCTGCTCTGTAAAAAATTAGATTTAAACTTAAACTTTTTTCCAGATTCGGATGTGGATTTTGCGTCTACAGAGCTGCCGAGGAATCCTCTTCTCAGCACCCCTTTCAGTACAGTGGTACAGAAACAGTTCTCTCGTTACTTTAATGAGTTTGAGGAGCTCCAGTTGCTGGGCAAAGGTGCTTTTGGAGCAGTAATCAAGGTAATAAATTCCTTTATGTTGAAACGTTTTTTCAGATATTAAAAAGATCTGTGTTAATTTTGGCGTCCTCATTGATCTGTAGGTCCAAAACAAGTTAGATGGCTGCAACTATGCCGTTAAACGCATCCAGGTGAACCCTGCTAGCAGGCAGTTCCGTCGTATTAAAGGAGAGGTGACTCTGTTGTCACGACTGAACCATGAGAACATCGTGCGCTACTATAACGCGTGGATCGAAAGACATGAGGCGCCAACTACAGGGACTGAGATCAGCGACACCTCTGAGTCAGCCAGCACCCCTCAGCGGCCGTTAAGACCCTCTGCTATTCCCTGCTTTAACGAACTTGGACTTCTTGATAACGTGGAAGATGACGCACCCCCGCCTGCTCTGGCTAGTTCGGTGGAGTGGAGCACATCTCTGGAGAGATCATCCAGTGCCAAGTGCAATGGCCCTGACTCCAGTGATGAGGATGATGATGATGATGATGAGGAAGATGTGTTCTGTCCATCTTTCCTGTGAGATTCTAATCTAGCTTAAGGATTCGCTTGCATGCATAAAGTTTTACATGCCAGTCAGACACCCACTTTTCTAGACCAAGGTCACCAGACCCAGGATTTGTTGGTCCATTTGTCCCAAAATTGAAGTATATCTATCAAGAACTTGATTTAAGTTCAGGTATGTTTGATCAGGGTTGGAGCAAAACATAAAGACCCCTTAGGACCCAGATTGGTGACCCTTGGTTTAGTCAGTCTGGATGTCTGGCTATGTGAGACTCTGTATTAGTAAAGTTGCAGTGAGGAACCTAAACCTCGAAGAATGTGTTGAAAACCTTGAAAAGTATTCATCGGTGGATGGATGGATAGGTGGGTGGATGGATGGATGAGTGGGTGGATGGATGACAGATCGGTGGATGGATGAATAAATAGGTGGATGGATAGATCGGTGGGTGAATGGATGGATAGACGGATAGATCGGTGGATGGATAGATAGAGATTGGTGAATAGATGGATAGATCGGTGGATGGATGGATAGATCAGTGGATCGGTGGATGGATCGATGGATGGATGGATCGGTGGATGGATAGATCGGTGGATGGATCGGTGGATGGATAGATCGGTGGATGGATGGATGGATGGATAGATCTGTGCATGGATGGATAGATCGGTTGATAGATGGATAGATCGGTGGATAGATGGATAGATAGATGGATAGATAGATGGATAGATGGATAGATAGATGGATAGATCTGTGGATAGATGGATAGATAGATGGATAGATCGGTGGATAGATGGATAGATCGGTGGATAGATGGATAGATCGGTGGATAGATGGATAGATCGGTGGATAGATGGATAGATCGGTGGATAGATGGATAGATCGGTGGACAGATGGATAGATAGATGGATAGATAGATGGATAGATAGATGGATAGATAGATGGATAGATCAGTGGATAGATGGATAGATCGGTGGACAGATGGATAGATGGATGGATAGATGGATGGATAGATGGATGGATAGATAGATAGATGGATAGATAGATGGATAGATGGGTGGATAGATGGATGGATAGATAGATGGGTGGATAGATGGGTGGATAGATGGGTGGATAGATGGGTGGATTGATGGGTGGATTGATGGGTGGATAGATGGGTGGATAGATGGGTGGATAGATGGGTGGATGGATGGATAGATCGGTGGATGGATGGATAGATAGATCAGTGGATCGGTGGATGGATCGATGGATGGATGGATCGGTGGATGGATAGATCGGTGGATGGATGGATAGATCTGTGCATGGATGGATAGATTGGTGGATGGATGGGTGGATGGATGGATCGGTGGATGGATGGATAGATCTGTGCATGGATGGATAGATCGGTGGATAGATGGATAGATCGGTGGATAGATGGATAGATCGGTGGATAGATGGATAGATAGATGGATAGATCGGTGGATAGATGGATAGATAGATGGATCGATCGGTGGATAGATGGATAGATAGATGGATAGATCTGTGGATAGATGGATAGATCTGTGGATAGATGGATAGATAGATGGATAGATCGGTGGATAGATGGATAGATCGGTGGATAGATGGATAGATCGGTGGATAGATGGATAGATCGGTGGATAGACGGATAGATCGGTGGACAGATGGATAGATAGATGGATAGATAGATGGATAGATAGATGGATAGATGGATAGATAGATGAATAGATCGGTGGATAGATGGATAGATAGATGGATAGATCTGTGGATAGATGGATAGATCGGTGGACAGATGGATAGATAGATGGATAGATAGATGGATAGATAGATGGATGGATAGATGGATAGATAGATGGATAGATAGATGGATAGATAGATGGATAGATAGATGGATGGATGGATAGATGGATGGATAGATGGATGGATAGATGGATGGGTGGATAGATCGGTGGATAGATCGGGGGATAGATCTGTGGATAGATGGATAGATAGATGGATAGATGGATAGATCGGGGGATAGATCGGGGGATAGATCTGTGGATAGATCTGTGGATAGATCTGTGGATAGATGGATAGATAGATGGATAGATCGGTGGATAGATGGATAGATAGATGGATAGATAGATGGATAGATAGATGGATAGATAGATGGATAGATCGGTGGATAGATGGATAGATCGGTGGATAGATGGATAGATCGGTGGATAGATGGATAGATGGATAGATCGGTGGATAGATGGATAGATAGGTGGATAGATGGATAGATAGATCGGTGGATAGATCGGTGGATAGATCGGTGGATAGATCGGTGGATAGATAGATGGATGGATAGATAGATCGATGGATAGATCGATGGATAGATAGATGGATAGATAGATCGATGGATAGATCGATGGATAGATAGATGGATAGATAGATCGATGGATAGATCGATGGATAG
>JAOTRA010088678.1:0-12129 GCA_026260255.1 Pseudolaguvia tuberculata | reverse complement strand
TTACTCACTAGCTCTTCTGACTTCTCTTCTAACACTTCTATTTTTGGCTTCTCAACTTCTGCCTTCTTTTTAGCTGTCTTTTTTTTCTATCTCCTTTGATCTCTCGATTGCCATAGTGGCAACTACTACTATATTCCATCTCCTCAAGTCACTTCCTAATTCTACCTGCTTAGCCTTATACTTACACTTTTCTGTCCACTTAACCTTATCTATATCCTTCAGGTGTTCGTCTAAGGAATGTTTAGCACATTTCATCATGTCAGACGCTTTATTCAACAATTTATTTTTCTAGCTTTTGACATCTGGTCCATAAATTAGTGTGAGCATTGACCAACATTCATGCAAATCTTTCATTACCTTTTTCTTGTCCTTGGGTTCAGTCTGGGACAAAAAACTTCCGTCATCTTGTCCCATTGTTCACCCAATGTCGGACAAGAACTATCATCATGTTCCTTTCCAGTTTCAGACATTTTATATTGTTATATATATTCTACTATTTGTTTTCTTCACAATATCTAGACATTATATACAAAATATAATCTCATACAAACTTCAAAACATATTAAAAGAATACATTTAACTTATTGGGACTCTAACCCACTTAATTGTGACGGGACTGGAACCCGTATCTTTTTTGGGACACGAACCCTTATATTTTAACAGGACTTTAACC
Source organism: Pseudolaguvia tuberculata (assembly GCA_026260255.1). NCBI lineage: Eukaryota > Metazoa > Chordata > Actinopteri > Siluriformes > Sisoridae > Pseudolaguvia > Pseudolaguvia tuberculata. The sequence continues at coordinate 11,456 of JAOTRA010088678.1, read as the reverse complement.
TGTTTTTTCATCCACCAGGACTCGAACCTGGATTTATTCACACTAAACTAATACCTTTAAACTATTGGGACTCTAACCCACTTAATTGTGACGGGACTGGAACCCGTATCTTTTTTGGGACTCGAACCCTTATATTTTAAGCGGTCTCTAACCTGTTTACCTTTATTGGGACTTGAACCCAGACCTACAGGACTTTAACATGTTTACTTTTATTGGGACTTGAACTCAGACTTGAATAGGGACTTTAACCCTTTCAATTTTAGTACCGGTTTGTTGTCTATTATTCATAATACATAAAATAATTATTCATTATTATTTACGGTTGCCGGACCAAAATCAACACAATAATTTATTTTGTTCAATCACAGACTTTTGATACAACAGGTGTCTGCCTACCTTTTAGATGGACCGGTCCTGTGTTAATTTCGGACCTTCACCTCAATTTTTAGTCGACCAATCTGTCGTAGGTTTAATGGATTTCCTCTCCGATCACGTCGGGGTCGCCAATTTGTTGGACTTGCCAGTCCTGCGTGTCCAAAAATCGGATCAGAGGAGACAAATTGAAATATCAAAGAGTTTATTTAAAAAGCTGATGCAGAGTGAATAATAAAATACAAGCGTCTAGGATCGCTCCTAGGGAATTCCAACTTTCCTTCTGTTACACTTAGTTTTTATTCTCTCTAGAACTACCCCTCCCTCTGTTCTTATCTATCTGTTATCTTAGCTATCAGCTCCAGCGGTCATGTGATGGTCCTGCAAACAGAGATAGCATAAGAGAGAACAAAGAGTTTCACATTCTTCTACGAACATCTGCCGCCTATATACCTCTCTGGAATGTTGATTAGACCCATTCTGTCCTTGACCCACGCAGCAGTCCTCACAAATGAGGTTGCACACACACTCATATAAAGCATTCAATAAATCGTCTCCAAATATACTCAAAGTCCCACATCATCCAGCACCACACCCCAGAGGACGCCCTCAAAGGACGCCAGGAGGCGTCACAAGGGAGGGGTACTGTAAGGAAGACAATTCGGGTTGATCACCACAGGAGGGAGCCATCATCCGAGCTTTAGCATTAACTTCTAGTGTTGAGTAATTGGGTGTGGCCACCCTATATAAAGCCACGCCACTATTCAGTCCTTTCAAAGTATTGTTTGTTTAACCTTACCAAGCATTCTTGAATAATTCTAGTTTTGGATTTCTGGCTGTTTGACATTGAATTGTTTCACGTTTACCCCCTTTTCAACATGTTTTGGATTTGTTTGTGATTGTCCCCCTGGCTTCTGGTTATGACTTTGTTTACGTTTACGCCTTTTGACCACGATTTGGATTTGTCTGCTTTTCCCCACTCACTGTATAATAAAAGATCTGGACTATTTAGAACTGTGTCTGCGTTTATGGACCCGGCTAATATCCAGCCGTCACAATGATAATGATGTTTTGTTTTACTGGTACATTTCAATTTTCATTTGTTTATTTCTTTTACAAAGTTCTGAAGAGATTTTGAATTGGACAAGCAGTAAAGTTGATCAAAACAACCCCTTTTGTGTGTCTATCTTCAATAGAGGAATGCAGCAGTGGAAGCGATCCCTGCTTCACCTTTTTCACACACACACACACACACACACACACACACACACACACACACACACACACACACACGTCATAATTGTAGAAGTGGTAGCCTAGTGGTTAAGGTGTTTGACTAATACCAGATAGACCAGGGCTTGATTCCCACCTCCACCAAGCAGCCCCTTTGGGCCCTTGAGCAAGGCCCTTAACCCACAAGTTGTAAATAAAAAAAAAAACAAAGAGAGGTGTAAGTCGCTCTGGATAAGAGCGTCTGCCAAATGGCAAACTGTAACTGTAACTGCAGAAGAGAAGGAAGGCTAAAAAAAATAATAATTAAAATAGTTATTTCAATGTAAATAAAATAACAGGGTTGATAGGTGGCGATTAGAGAAAAATAGCAGATAAATTGTGAGGTGTGACTAAATTCGATTTTTATTTACTTAATAAATTTTTTTTAGAAGTGGTGTCAAATGTGACATGTAGAAGTTAACCGTATCCATAGTAAATGCACTTTAACAGAGATATAACGGAAAAAATACATACAACATAAACAGAATCGTGTAATATTTAAACCGAAGCAGATAATCGGAATACAGAAAACAGATTCAAATTTATATATAACCACCTGTGGACTCACCACCTGCAGAAGGGACCGTAAGGGGCCGGTGCATTGTGGATTGGGTGACGGTTGAAGACCCAATCCCAGGACACGGAATTTGTGCGGGAGGTAGAAAGGTACCAACTGGATATAGTTGGGCTTGCTTCCACACACAGTTTGGGCTTTGAAACCCAACTTCTTGAGAGAGGCTTGACTCTCCACTACTCTGGAGTTGCCCACGGTGAGAGGCGGCGGGCTGGTGTGGGTGTGCTCATAGCCCCACAGCTTAGCCGGCATGTGTTGGAGTTCACCCCAGTGAACGAGAGGGTTGTTTCCCTCCGCCTTTGGGTCAGGGATAGGTTTCTCACTGTTGTTTGTGCCTATGGGCCAAATGGCAGAGCAGAATACCCTGTCTTCTTAGGGTCTCTAGAAGGAGTTCTGGAAAGTACTCCAACTGGGGACTATGTCGTTCTACTGGGAGAATTCAATGCTAACGTGGGTAATGAAAGTGATACCTGGAGGGGGGTGATTGAGAGGAACGGCCCCCCTGACCTGAACTAGAGTGGTGTTCTGTTGTTGATCTTCTGTGTTTGTCACAGTTTGTCCATAACAAACACCATGTTTAAGCATAAGGGTGTCCATCAGTGCACATGGCACCAAGATGCCCTAGGTTGGAGGTAAATGATCAACATTGTAGTTGTATCATCTGATTTCCGGCCGTATGTCTAGGACACTTGGGTAAACAGAGGGCCGGAGCTGTCAAATGATCATCATCTGGTGGTGAGTTGGATCCGATGGCGGGGTAGGAAGCTGGACAGTCTTGGTGGGCAAATGTATTGTGAGGGTCTGCTGGGAATGTCTGGTAGAGTCCCATGTTAGAAGGAACTTCAACTCTCACCTCCGGCAGAGCTACAACCGGATACCGAGGGAGGATGGCAATATTGAGTCTGAGTGGGCCATATTCTCTACTTCCACTGTTGATGCAGCTGCCCTGAGCTGTGGTCTTTGGTGCCTGTCGAGGCAGCAACCCCCAAATGGGTTGGGGGAACCCAGAAGTAAGGGATGCAGTCAGGCTGAAAAAGGAGTCCTATCGAGCCTGGAAAAGCTGAAGGTTACCGGAAGGCCAAACGGACTGCAGCATGGGTGGTTCCAGAGGCAAAAACTCTGGTCTGTGAGGAGTTTGGTGTGGCCATGCAAATGACTATCGATAAGACTCAAAGAGATTTTGGCAAACTGTCCGACGACTCAGGAGAGGAAAGCAGAACTCTGCCAACACTGTTTACAGTTGTGGTGAAGATCTGCTGACTTCAACTGGGGACATTGTTGGGCAATGGAAGGAATACTTTGAGGATCTCCTAAATAACATCAATACGACCAACACGTCTTCCTTTGAGGAAGCAGAGAGAGGGGGCTTGAATGTGGACTCATCCATCACCCAAGCTGAAGTCACTAAGGTAGTCAAAAAGCTCCTTGGTGGCAAGGCACTAGGGGTGGATGAAGTCCTCCCAGAGTACCTCAAGTCTCTGTATGTTGTGGGGCTGTCTTGGCTGACAGCCTATGCAGCATCGCATGGTGGAGGATGGGTTGCAACTACAGGGGGATCACACTCCTCAGCCTCCCTGGGAAAGTCTATGCCAGGGTACTGAAGAGGAGAATTCGTCTGACCTCGAATCTCAGTTTCAGGAAGAACAATGTAGTTTTCGTCTTGGCCATGGAACACTGGACCAGCTTTATACCCTCTTCAGGGTGCTGGAGGGTTCATGGGAGTTTGCCCAACTGGTATACATGTGTTTTGTGGATCTAGAAACGGCATTCGATAGTGTCCCTTGTGGAGTCCTGTGGGAAATGCTCTGGGAGTATGGAGTTCGGGGCTCTTTGTTAAGGGCTATACGGTCCCTGTATGACCAGAGTAGAAGCTTGGTTCGTCAAACTTGTTACGTCACCCTATGCTCTTCCATCTTCTTAAAATACATGTTAACCACTGCCATCTCAATCCTTTTAGCAAAATCTACCACCATCTGCCCTTCCACATTCCTCTTTTTAAAGCCCTTTATACCCATCACATCCTCATCACCTCTGTTCCTTTCACCAACATGACCATTTGAAGTCTGCTCCTATCACCAATCTTTCATGTCTAGCTACACTCTCTACCACTCCATCTAATTTACTCCAGAATCTTTCCTTTTTCTCCATCTCACAACCTACTTGTAGAGCATAAGCACTGATGATATTTATCATCACCCTCTCAACTTCCAACCTCACTTTCATCACACTATCAGACACCCTATCTCTTCACCTCCACCACACTCTCCATGTACTTCTTCTTCAGGATTTCACCTACACCATTTCTTTTTCCATATACACCATGATAAAACAGTTTAAATTCACCATCAACATTCCTGGCCTTACTCTCTTTCCACCTGGTCTCCTGAACACACAACATATCCACGTTTCTACGCTCCATCATGGCAGCTAACTCTCTTTCTTTACCAGTCATAGTGCCAACATTTAAAGAACCCACCCGAACCTCTACTCTCCTACACTTCTCCTTCACCTGCCATCTCTGTAGACGTCTTCCTCTCCCTCTCCTCCTTTGGCCAACAGTAGCCCAATTTCCACCGGAACCCTGTCGACTAACAGTACATTTGGCGGTTGTTGTTAACCCGATTCGATTTCAGATTCTGATTTGTGATCCACATATTTGATTTGATGCAGTTTTACGCTCGAATGCCCTTCCTAACGCAACCCTCCCCATTTATCTTGGGACCGGCACTAAGAGGGTTTGTTCAACCCTAATGGCTGGGTTAACACTCCGAATTCACTATTATCATCATAATAATAATATTATAATAAAGATGCTGAAAAAGACATAAAAAATACATGAAAAAATGGAAAAATAAAACTAAAGGAGAGTAGCAATGGCCCAAAATTGGAACATTTAATGAAAAAGTGTGTGAAAAATAAAAACTAGACTAGAAAGTAAAAAGAGAGAGAGAAAAAAAAGCTGCAGATTAAAAATGGTTTCAAAGGACAGGAAAGGCGAGAAAGAAAAATAGCTGAGAATGAAAAGGAAGTCACCCTTATCATTTGGGATATATGGGGAGCAGCACAAGCCACCAGCATATAATGAAGGGCATGATATAAGACCAGTAGAACTATATCCTGTATTGAACAGAATAAAAGCAGAAACAGTAGAAGAAGTACGCATGGAGATTCTGTCAGTAAATACTGTGGGAAAAGTGACACAGAGAACAGCATAAATATTTTTTAAACACGCCCCAAACATGCCCAGAGCTGATAAACCATGTGACATATTCAACTCCAGATCATTGTGAAAAAGAATGGTGGAGACAAGGTGACCAAGTACAACAGACTATAAAACCAATGAGACAAAGTACCCCTAATGAACAAACTGCAGTAAGAAAACAGCAGAGCAACCAGTGTGGAGAGAGCTATCTCTCTGTGAAGTACAACCAAGATTTAATAAAACTCAGGCACATGAACAAAGAATAAGAGAACTAAGACAAGAAAGTGATGAGGAAGAAAGAGAAGAAGGTACAGCAAAGAATGCTTGAAGATGGATGGAAATACATGGAAGAGTAAAAATTATACCTGAATATGGACAGGATGAAAGAAATGAAATTAGAAACATGGTAAAACAAATGTCACTTATTAAAAGAGGTCAAGAGATATTGCTTGAAATGGACAACAGAGTGCATAATGCTACAGAGAAAATGCAGAAGTCAGAAGCATCACAATGTCAAATTCTCCGGAAAGCCACAGAGATGAGTCACAAATAACAACAACAAATGATTGAATATTTGAGAACAGAAATAAGAAAGAATCTGAAATTACAGAAAGCTGTAATAAACACATCAGCTTCAATACTTCAATACGAAATGAGAGAACTTCATGAACAGCAAATAGAAAAAAAAGAGAAAATGAGCTCAATGAAGAGCTTGAAGAAAGAGTCATTAAACAAAGGACAGGAAGTGGTGGAGCAAGTAATGTTCCATCTGAAAGACACATGCAAACTCATTATCAAAAGAAAAGACATGAAGAAGATGAGGAGAGAGAAACAGAGGAAGACTTTGTTACACAGTACCCTCTAATGATTAAAGGAGAAAAACATCACTATGTTCCATGGACATTTATGGATGCAACATGTTTGATTAGCCGACTGCCTAATGTCTGTGATGTCTATGGATAACACGATTCAAAGAACACACTACTGGACATCACCTGGCTGTCTAAGATGTGAAAGCAATGCTATCCTAAGTACTGGGTAAAGCTAGAATTGTACAGATATTTGACCAAGCTGGACACAAAGTAACGGTGGACGACCCACACCAAGATCAGAGGCCCTTGAAGCCATACAGAAACAGTATCTGGAATGCACTGAGAGAGGCATACCCAAAAAATGCTGATCCAGACGAGTGGAAGACAATGAGTGTAGGAAAAATTTTGGGATGAGAAAGGTGAGACTAAAAGAAGTATGTGATAAAAGATGACGTGTTATTATATGATACAAGTAGCACTATAATTAGGGGTTATTAGGATTAAGAATCCAAGCAAAAATGTGTGCTGTCAAGTTCATAATCTCTTTTAATCAATGTGTAATCTAACTAATTCTAGCTTAGTGTTATATTAGTAATCTAATTCTAGCTTAGTGATATATCATTAATCAGTAGGTAGTCTTATTTAGCCAATATGTAATCAAACTAATTGTAGCTAACTAACATTTAATCTGATTTAGAAGAATATTTAACCTAGCATAATCAGTATCTTAACCAAAGTAATCAAAAGTGATAATCAGTATTTGATCTGTGTAGGGATTCAATAAGAAAAACACGTGGATACAAATGCTGACACTAAAAACACACACACAGATCAAGAATAGAAAAACACAGTAATTAAGGACTCAGCAGTATTTTTAAGAAATCAGCTTTATTGAGTTTGGCTCTGGAACAAAACATGGGGTAATCTGGACTTGGAGCTGAGAAACTCGACAATTGTGTTATATTGGGAAATGAGTGGGATAGTTCATGAATATTCAAAGGATAGGGCTATATAATGGGACGATTTTTGCAAGGTAGTCAGTTGTATCTGTATCTTCAAGCATGAATGACCAACAGAGCTTCTTGAATTTTCAATGCTGAAGTGTTTGCTCCTTCTCATTCTGCCTGAGATCTCAATAATTAAAATGTTTTCTATGAATGCTATTGATTGCTTAATCATCTGCCTTGAAGAGATCCTCCCCGTAGGTGTCGTCTCAGGGTAGGGGCCCTTGAGAATTTATGGGCATAGCTCAGCTTATCCTTAAACTACGGAGTGCATGGGAAGAAGAAATGTGTTCATGCTGGAATGAAACAAGTGCAAGTGAAGCATTATTCAGGTTGATGCTGAAAAGAGCACTGCCTACTGAAGTGCAAGATCAAATATAGATCCTGGCATTGAGCTTAGCCCTACCACCATTTCCAGTTCAAGCTAGCAGGATCCATAATGCTGTGATATGTTTATTTAGAGTGGCAGTTTAAACAGAAGGCGAAGAAAAGAAGCCAGCACAACACAACGTAAACAAAAACTCAAAACCCAAAAGTAAACAAAAACAGATATACGATTAGCGCTAAGCATATTGTGAACCCGATCATCATCAGAACTCACATTCTTGAAACACACCGTGGTAACCATATTAAGCATAGTCAAAAATCACAGAAAAATACAAACAAAAGCAACAAATCTTACACATAGGAAACCAACAACCCCTAATATTCAAATCTGAAAACATGTAGGCCTGGACTACAGACCCAAAGAGCAGAGAGCATACAGAGAGCAGGCAGGCCTGGAAACACACAGGCCCAGAAGCGTGAACAGGATCAGACAGGAAGCATGCAGAGAAACAGATCAGGAAGTGCTTGCAGAGAAACAGATCAGGAAACGCGCACAGAGAAACGGATCAGGAAGCGCGCAGAGAGAAACAAATCAGGTAGCATGCACAGAGAAACAGACCAGAATGCACGTACAAAGAGTGCGCACAAGAGCAGTTAGACAGACAGAACAGGCAGAAAAGAAAGTCGGGCACCAGGTAGCAACTGAACAGGGACAAGCAACGAAACAACAAGAAGGCCAAAGAACATAACAGGAAGAGAAACCAAAGCAAGAAAGAGGAATGGGTAAAAAAGGGAAAAAGCAGGAGCACAGACAGAGACCAGAAGAGGGACTGGTCAGAACAGAAAGAGAAGAATAGACAGACAGGAACAGCTCTGGGAACTATGGACATGAGACATGAGACCATGACAAAAACGGGTATCTTAAATAGGAACAAGAAAAACAGATTTAGCCAGGGATTTTAACAGAGAGAGGAACCAAAGCCGAAAGGACAACCGAAAGAGACAGGGACCACATCGAGACACTGATAGCAACAGCAATGGTGACTGACCGGAACAGAGAGAGGTACAGAGGAGGAAAGCAATGCTGACATATACAGCATATGAATGTAGAGATAACTTGGAACACGGTGTAAGCAAAAATATAAAAAGGAGAACATAAACCAACAAAATTAATGACCAATTAGAACGAACAAGGCGGCAAGAACAGAAAACTGCAAAACAATTATGAACTGAAAAATCGACAAGTGGGCAATGTACACTATATGAATGAAGTTTCTGTAGACCTAGCGAAAAATTAAAGACTACCATCTCAATACCTGGGTTTGAGATGGACGAGTCCATAGCCTCCCTAGGCAAGGTGAAATGGTTTTAGGTCACTGCAGCAACAAAAATACACTCATCGAGGGAAACAGGAGGAGTTTTAGCTGACAAACAGAAGACATAGTATTTTCTATGTTAGAAAATTTCTATGTTAGTGCTCTCAAGGACCATATGAGCTACAGTGTCAGAGTCAATCACAAGTTCTTCAAGGTTATCAGGGACAGAAATAGGCTCCACAGGCTCAACAAACCAAAGCTGAAAGGCAAAGCTGAAGATGGCGCTAACAAAGATGATGCACCACTGACGGAGCTTTACTGTCCTGGGACCTTGTTGACTAGTGGGCCCCAACCGAGGGTCTGCTGCATGAGACCTCAGACGAGGTCTCCACCCTAAATCTTTTGAATCAATCAGAATCAAAATTAAAAAAAAAAGGGATTCAGGACAAGTGAGAGAGTGGACACCTACAGATAACCCATACATTCACCTATCACCAGACAAAAAGTTTCTTTGAATTTCACAAGTCACAACAGAATGCATGATAGCACATAAGTCATGATTAGCAGAGGAATAGGGACACAAACAGAGACAGATATAGATATAGAGAGGAGGCTTCCAGAAGACTTATGGACAAAACACCAAACATATTTAGGGTTAGTAAAATCAGCAGGATTAGTGAAAATACAGACAAAACCATATGTGAAACTACCTTAACAGAGACAATATTCATTATCACAACAGGCATTGTTGGCCATTAGCCATACAATAGAAGGGTTAGTAGAGGGTTAGAGAGTTCTGATACCTACAAATATCCTTTGCAACACTCCAATTTTCCCAGTAAGGAAAGCAAATTCAAATAAATAGCATGTAGTTCATGATTTAAGACCAGTAAATAAATTAATTGTTGCAAAAATACCAGCGGTCCCAGATCCACATAAACCATTGTCTAACATTCCAGGTGAAACAAAATGGTACACCGTGGTAAATTTATGATCAGCATTTTTTATCATCCCACAAGTCACAATTTATGTTTGTATTCACTCATGGAAGAAAACAGTATACCTACACCATGTTTCTAATATGTAATCAAACTAAAGAACTGTGCTTTCTGGGATCTTTCTGTGCAGAGTTTGCATGTTTCCTTCGGGTACGCCGGTTTCCTCCCACAGTCCAAAAACATGCAGATTAGGTCGACTGGTGATTTTAAATTGTCCATAGGAGTGAATGTGTGTGTGTGAATGGTTGTTTGTCTGTGTTGCCCTGAGATGGACTGGAAGATGTACTCCCATCTCTCGCCCTATGTGTGCTGGGGTAAGCGCAGCAGACCCCCTTGACCCCGAATTCGGGAATAAGCGGGTAAGAAGATGAATGAATGAAAAACAAGGAATGGGAAAACAACCCATTGCTTATTTCAGTACAGCATTGGATAACGTGGAGAAGGGCATGCCACCATGTTACAATGCTCGAGCAGCCGCAGCATTTGCATATGAAAAAACATCAACTATTACCATGGGTCATCCGATGACCGTGTATACATCACATGCATTGCATGCTCTATTGACTAGTCAAAATTTTGTAATAAAAGACTAATGCCAGGCTATGATGTAATAATATTAGCATTGAATTAAAAATTGAAAGGTGTACTAAAAGTAATCATGCTGATAGAATGTGATGGAACTACACAGGAGTGTAATGAAGAGTCAGAAAAATACTTAAAAAACAGAGCAGAACAGTTATAGTTACAGTTAGGCATTTATCAGACGCTCTTGTCCAAAGCAACATACAATCTTTGTGGATGGTTCATGTAATCCCAGAAGAGAGAGCAATAAACCTGCGTACGCAGTCTGTGACGGATTACTATGAGTCGGATCCATAAAGCAGGTACAGGTTTTTATTTTAACAAGCTGGTAAACTCAAAATGAAAACAAACGCTAGTGAAAACGAACTGAGGGAAACTGCTAAACAATAACTACACACATTTGCCGAACTCCGACGTTTTTTTGTTGCAGAAAATGCAGCAGTACCAGAACCATGCTGCGCACAATTGGCAGAAATTAAGGCTCTAACTGCAGCGCATAAGATAGGGCAGGACAAGAATGTACAATATATACTGATTTAGCATATACATACGGAGTCTGTCACAACCCAGCCATTATTGTTGCTCAAGCTAGTGCATTCTTAGTGCCGGTCCCAATCCCAGATAAATGGGGAGGGTTGCGTTAGGAAGGGCATCCAGCGTAAAACTGTCAAATATGCGGATCACAAATCAGAAACTCATACCAGATCGCAACGACCGACATTTGTACTGTTAGCCGACAGGCTACCGGTGGAAATTGGGCTACTGTTGGCCATAGCAGAAGGAGGAGAGGAGGAAGACATCTACAGAGATGGCAGGCGAAGGAGAAGTGGAGGAGAGTGGAGGTTGGGGTGGGTTCTTTAAATGTTTGTACTATGACTGGTAAAGGGTTAGACATGATGGAGCGAAGAAAGGTGGATGTCTTGTGTGTTCAGGAGACCAGGTGGAAAGGCAGTAAGGCCAGGAACATTGGTGGTGGATTTAAACTGTTTTATCATGG
>JAOTRA010088652.1:0-12131 GCA_026260255.1 Pseudolaguvia tuberculata | reverse complement strand
TGTGTGTGTGTGTGTGTGTGTGTGTGTGTGTGTGTGTGTGTGTGTGTGTGTGTGTGTGTGTGTGCGTGTGTGTGTTGTAGTTTGTTGATGGGTGGCGCTGCAACAGACTGATGACATGTTTAGGGCATATCCCTTCCTATCACCCTACATGCTCTGGAAAATGCCCCTCGTGAACCAGAATAGGGAATTGGATTAGAAGATGAATTAATAAATGTCTAGTAATGTAAATGTGCCCAAACTGAAATATTTACTTACTATATTGCTGTGATATAACAGGAATAACCAAAGTATCCACATGCTATACTAGGACACCCACTTGTGTTTAACCCAAAAATCTGAAATCCATCCAATATCAGCTTATATAATTTAAATCTTGTGAATTTAATCTTTACTGCTTTACTTCTCCATTAATATGTGAATAAATTTAACAGTAATTGACATACCAGCATCCACCAAATAATACCACCACCAATTCATGAGTCAAAAGTTTTTCCTTTTGTTCCATCATTCCGTAATGACTCTCGAAGCTGACCTGCAGTTCTGCTTCAGTTCCACTCAGTTTGTCTAAACAAACTGCAACTCATTCGGCTTTAGCCACAAGGACATAATTGCACTGTTGGAAAACAGTCGCTGCCACAAAGTGAAGTTTGCTGTATTTATTTAGAAATTTAACAAACAATTTATTTGCACCATAACGCACATGTGGCTACCGATTTAAAACGCAGACATTTCCAAACAGCTGGGTTTCTGTATAACATAATTCAGTGCTCTGTGTAATTACTAAATGCAATTTCCAGGACATGAGGTCTTGACTGGCTAGACACCAAGCTCGCAGGCATACGATGCAGTGTCCATTAAGAGTCTAACACAATCAATCAGCGTTTTCTCGTCTGTCTGTGTTGGCTTGCAGCAGTTTTGAGACAATGCGTTGTTTCTGGTTCATCCTTGTGCTGGTATCTGCAAGGTTCTGTGGCAGGACTTGGCACCAGGAGCCTCGCTGATCAGATCATTAGTGTGGATCAGAATTTGTTGGCCTGGCAAGGATTTTCACTAATGGCCATTTCGACTATAATGACTGTCGAGCTAAAGAGAAATGAAATCTAATTTGGACCTTCTAGTGTAGCCTGTTGATTGGATCCAACAGACAAGACCTTGGACATAAATACATGGTTTTTTTTCAAACAATTTTTGAAAAAGCTTTACGCAGTTTCTCAAAGCGAACTTGAAGACTTGTAATCTGAAAACTAGTCATTCATTCATTCATTTATGCATCTTCTTGCCCGCTTATTCCCTAATTCGTGGTCATGGGTGTCTGCTGGTCGCTATCCCAGCCCACATAGGGCAAGAGGCAGGGGTAAACCCTGGACAGGTTGCCAGTCTATCGCAGGGCAACACGTAGACAAACAACCATTCACACACACATTCATTCCTTTGGGCATTTTAGAATCACAGATTAACCTAATCTGCACGTTTTTGGTGTGGAAACCGGAGTACTCGGAAGAAACTCACGCAAGCGCAGGGAGAACATGCAAACTTTCCATACATAGCTCCCGTACAGGGGATCAAACCCAGGACCTCTTGTTGTAAGGCAACTATGCTAACCACAGTCTATAATTTTACAAGTTTCAGATTCAGAGTGAAACAAGAACATTTTAAATTACTTAATAAGCTTCCTAATAAGTTTCATTCATTCATCTTCTTCCTGCTTCGTCCTAATTTGGGGCTATGAGGGTCTGCTAAAGCCTATTCGGGTGCATATAGGGTGAAAGGAAGGAGAACACCTGGTCATCAGTCCATCGCAGTGCCACACATAGAAAAACAACCACACACTCACTCTTATGGACAATTTAGAATCACCAATGAACATGTTTTTGGACTGTGGAAGGAAACTGGAGTAACCTGTGCTAAATTCGGCAAAGTCGCCTTACCCGGAATCAAACCTAGGACCCAGATGACTGTGCTAACTACTGCACCAAAGTCCCTCCCACTAATAAATTTTCATACGGAGAAAAGTATTACATAGATTTCCTGCTTAATCATTCCAGATGTTAGGTACACTGTCAATTTACCTGTTGGTCTTACATTATTTACATTTTAGTGGAAATGTGTTCTATTATTGTAAAATAACAATGATATGAAGAAAATCATGTGTTTAAATATTTTTCTGTGATAAGTTGTATGTTGAAGTTTTGTTAGTTTTAGTGATCAGAGGATCCTTCAGGAATTGAGCATTCAATTCCAGGTGCCACAATGCATCTATAGTAAAAAAAAAAAAAAAGGTGTGCTGTCCAAACAGGAATGTAATATGTAGTGTCATAATTGGTGCAGTAATCAGAACCAGAACAAAGTCTACAAAAAAGTTGAAGTGAAATAAAAAATGCTTTGAGAACTAGTCAAAGATATAGAAATTGGGGCAAGTGAACAATAAAATGGTGGTGGTTGGTGATAGAAGCACAAGAAAGGCAACTCATAGAAAACTAAAAAAAGATTCAGTTTCCCTGTATGTTATGGGTAAATGTTCAAGTGTTCATTCTCAAAGCCATGTTTAACAGATTAGAACCCATTCGCCTTCTGCTACATATTTCCAACAAATTGTTGTCTCCTGGTTCTTTATCAGTTCCAGGCATTTCCCAGATATCTGCAAGCGCAACAGATGGCCAGGAACTTTAAAATGATTTACTCTTTTCGGGGAATTGTGTGTAAATATATAACACAGTTCACAATCACCTTGCTTCAGAAAGAAATCGTTGTCAAAATCGCCTGCTCAAGGCGTTATCAGACCAAATTGATTTCCCTGCTCTTTGGGCAAGTCAAGGGCTCTCAATTAAACGGAGGAATCTCTGTACATGGGCAAAAACAAAACCCTTTGCCTAAAGCAAATCCTTTCTCTTTTTTTTTTAAAATTTAGCAGTAGTAGCAGTATCGTAAGAAACCCGAACTCTATTACTTCAGACAATTTTGGATCTAAAGTAAACCGTGAGGGCTAACATATAGACTAATTCCTTAGTTAAAGTCTCTAAAGTGTGAAAGGAGGATCATGTTTAAGGATCAGGGTTGAGGGTGAAAAGTGTTTTGGACATCAATCTAAAAATAAATCTGATCTGTTATTTAAACTGGTTTTGTGTTTCTTCTGAGAATTGTCACATTACACAGTTTTCAACCATTTTCAATTTTATTTCAGGACCAGGATGAAGTAATGTTGATGAAGGATGAAGCGAACCGGTTGGTTGTTGGTTGTTTTTTTTGGGCACAGTGATACGGATCAGACTGGACACCAAAGTTCCACCATTTAATAAATAAAGAGTAGCTTGCTGTAGACAAAAATGTATAACCTCTAAATGAAGGGAGATAGCAAAACAGATAGTGAAGTGTAGAGAGAAATAAGTAGATAGGAAGGAAGGAAAGAAGGAAAAAAAGAACATGCAAACATAGTGGAGGGTAAATGTATGTTAAGTATGTCATAAAGATTAAATCCCTTTCCCCACCACTCAGGTCTTTAGATCCTGCTGATATAAAGCTCTCATTGGCTCCAAAACTAAATAAATGAATTGAAAATGATCCAACAGTAAAACTGTCATAAGACACAGATTTATATTTTGGTACTAATTAAAAATATAAATAATGTCAATGCTTCTAATAGCTGAATCGTAATAAGAATTTAAAGTCACAAGCAGAAATCTAATCTCAGACTCGTCAACGCGCGGAAGACCGTTTGTCATGTCTCCGTCTGCGGCACTCGGTGTCATGCACCGGTGCCTTTTATAATCTACACACGCCTCCTGCTTTCTGATGGAAGGCATATTAGGCAGAGGGATGCAGGCGGGATGTTAATCTGCTGTTTGTCTGTAAGGGCTGTGAACAAAGCTCGTGCATCTGAATGATGACCTTTACCTTGTGGTGAGTGAGCGCTGCTCTTATTGTCAACATCTGTAATTTCTAGCTCTGGATGCCAACGTCGACTTGGATTATAAATCAGCGGAAGAGCTACCAGCGTGTTTGTGTATGTGTGTGTGTGTGTGACTGCCATGAGCTCTCAAACAGCGACAGCCTTTGGCCCCGTTATCCTGTCTGTCCGTCTGTCGCCGTCTTAGAGCGTGGTCAGTATGTGGCCTTTCAAAGGGCAGGCAAAGGAAACGCTGCTTATCAATCTGCCACAGACATCGAGCTGGCATTCTGTCATCTGCCCATAGGTGTGTGTGTATGTGTGGGGGGGAGTGTCTAACACTGATTTCTCTTCTTATTCAATGTCGTTGTCACTGATAAAGGACTCAACTGTCAACAAAACAACATAACGATCAGTCATGAGCTTGAAATGCAGGCAGCGGTTCTTTCTACGTGGTTATTAATGTGCATTTATTTTTTCACCTCTCCTAGTATACGGTTGACCTTTTTTTTACCTTCTGTATGTGGTTTATTCCTCTAAAAAAACTTTTAATAAATCGTTATAAAATTAATAATCAGAAACGATCTTCAAGTATTAAAAGTGAAAAACTCTGCTGCAATATTCTTAGGGCAGTCAAATTAGTTGAATATTTAATCACTTTTTAATACTTTACCGGGCGGCTAGGTGGCATAGTGGTTAGCATGATTGCCTCACAACAAAAAGGCCCTGTGTTTGATTCCTGAGCGAGGGATTTTTCTGAGTTTGCACAGGAAAACCCAGAGCTTGCGTGGGTTTCTTCCGGGGGTTCTTCCTCCCACAGTCCAAAAACATGTACATTAAGTTGATTGGTGATTCTAAATTGTCCATAGGAGTGAATATGTGTGCGTGAGTGGTTGTTTGTCTATGTGTGGCCCTGCAATGGACTGACAACCTATCCAGGGAACCCCTGCTTCTTGCACAGCCAGAATTATAGCAAGTTATCTCTGTTACTATTGGCTCTTTAATTAAGTGTTTCTTATTAATCTATTATGATTGCTTATAACATATGTTATGACATACATTATATGTAATCTAATGCATGTTTTAGGCTTTAAATGAAGTATCACATGAGATACAATTTCTACAAAATAATTTTTACATTTTTAATGACTATTTTTTTGCTGATCGCTATGAAATTAATCATCAGAAACGATCCGCAAGAAGAGAGAAAAGTCGAAAGAGTTGAAAAAAGGGTCTTTTCAACTGGTTTAATTAGATGTGGAGTAGCTTTAAGATTCACCCTGCTGTACAGAAGATGGTCAGATATTGAAAAAATATGATTTGATTTCGATCCAGGTGGTCGTCTGGCATGATGTGAATTTAAAATGGCACTTCTGGTTCTGCCAGCAGTCAAGTTCAGAGAGATAAGGAGAGAGAGGGAGAGAGAGGGAGAGGAGAGGGAGAGAGAGAGAATCTGTGCAGTTAGATCTTAATAAATTAAAATGAGACTGCATGGCGTTGTTAAATGTGTGGGAGCGAAACGGAGTGAAGGCATTTGCTCTCCTTTTCCGTAACTACACTGCCATCACTGTCTATTAATACCTCACTGTAATTCCATCTGACAAGTCGAATTTGTAGAACGAAGGACATGCCGTGTTTGCTGTTTGAAGACAGAAGACAGAAACATCCATCCGTCAACACGGGGGATGGGTAACTGGCACGAAATGAAAACCTATTTTAGTCTTTGAAGCTGAAGGTGACCTTGAGGTGGGCAGATCAGATCGTTGACTCCAAAGCATCTGATTAATGCTGATTGATTGTTGGAGTGCCCTGAGATGGTCTGGCGACCCGTCCAGAGTGTAACCCCTGCCTCTCGCCCTATGTTTGCTGGGATAGGCTCAGCAGACCCCTGTGACACCAAATTCGGGAATAAGCGGATAGAAGATGAATGAATGAATGAATGAATGAATGAATGAATGAATGAATGAATGAACTCCACTGGTTGTTGGAGTTGTTAGAATAAGAACACAATATATACAGTGTGAATATTTTTGGGGGGTATATTTGGTGCATTCGCCATTCCAGGTCATCCCACAGCTGTTCAGTGGTAGTAAGACAGGTCTTTGTGATGAACACTGGTGTTTTTTTCACTCTAATAATAACCCATATAATGGAGGTCAGGGGTTTTGTGCTCAGGGTCATTGTCATGCTAGAACAGTGTTGGAGTCTCTTAGTTCCTGTAAACAAATAATTTAATGCTACAACAAACAACAAACATTCTAAACCAACAAATATTTGGAGAGGATCCCCGTATGTATCTGATGGTCAGGTGACCAAAAACCTTAGGCAAATTTAGAGTCTACGTACATCTAAATGTCAATTTGGAGTTTCATGTAAATGCCTAAAGAAACCGAACATGTAAATGTCACATGTAAATGTCACTGAAACTGAACATGTTTGTAAACTTCTGTCAGCGTGAAGATGTTTAGAAACACTAGCTTCAATGGTGTTGTGTCAACGCAGTCATGTTGTTCGACTGATTATATTATTATCATATTATATGTCATGATCTTCTTTGTGTACATCACACGCATCAGTGAAAAAAACGAACATAGTTAAAATAGTGCTGCTAATAACTGTGCTAACATGGCTAATCATCATTAGCCAATTATCATTAGTCAATTATTATATTATAACAAACAGGTTGATACTTATTGCAATCATTTTTTGTAGATTCTGATTGGCGTTATGATTGGCTTTAGATTATATCGCCAACTGGTGGCTTTTGTGTTCTCAAGTGGACAATTTATTTTTTCTAAATCAGGTGTTGTACATGTGGACACACCTTCAATATGCAGCTTTAACTGGACTTGTTTCTACGGTGTGGCTTCTTCTACAATAACAATCTTCTTCAACAATAATCAACCAGCTCTGCTGAACCTGGTGACGCAATTAGCTTTCAAATCATGACGGGAAAATTTGGAAATAGGAGCGATTGTGTGTGTGAATGGTTCTTTGTCTATGTGTTGGCCTGAGATGGACTGACAACACATCCCATCCAGAGTGTAACCCCGTGACCCCGAATTAGGGAATTAGTAGGTAAGAAGATGAATGCATGAATAAATGATTGCAGTAGTCAAAACAACAGGAAGAGACATTACTTTATTAATTTCATGAGCAAAATGATGCTTACAAATGTTTTTGTTTGCTATTAGCTATCATAATCGAGAAGGCACGTTATAGACTGGTCACGGGTTGATGATGTAAAATTACAGGTGAGGCTTCTTGAGTGTGTTTGTTTTTTGTGTTTATGACTGTCGTCCTATCCTGAAATCTTAATGACTGAAAGGGAAATCATGTCTGTCTGACAAACAACAAGCACAAATGTCTCTCAACCTGAAAAACTGGTTTAAAAATGCTGAATTATAGAATAAACAAAATAAAATGCTTTTACGGTCCTTATCAACATAAGTAACAATAATATTTACTGAGCAACGTTTTATTTTATTTGTTCATTAAGTTTTAGCATATAGTCTAGTTTTTTTATTAGTCTAAATAAAAAAATCTACAGAATAATCAGTAATAATCATTGGCACACACACGTTTTATGCTCTGGTGATGCAATTCCCATTCCAAGGTCCGATTTCTGGTTTGGGTTTTTTTCCGGTCTGTCTCATCCCCATCTTCTATCTCCCTCATTTCATCGCTTTGTCAAATCAATAAAGGAAAAATGATTGAAAAAGTCTTTTGATCTTCCTGTTATTACAAAGTTTATAATAGAAATAAACACAAAATCATCATCAAAATGCCAGATCCTCTCAATGCTAGATGTTCCTTTATTTACCAAGGACGGCACATTGTAGTGTTTTTTTCCCTTTTCAAATCCTCTATTATACTTCTTATCTGTTTAGTGTTATACTTTCCTTTGAACAATCTAGTCTTGGGTGCATGATGGGAAATATTTCCAGACCTCAGGCATGAAAAACAAGGACTAGATAACAGGGTGTGAATTTTTCTCTCCTGTTTCCTGGTCTTTCTGTTGTGATAATTCAGCTCCCGTGCAGCAATTAGTGAGTCTCGTTAAATTTGTTGAGAACACATTTGAGCTCCTCTACTGCACTAAACACGGCTGAGAATATCTGTTCCTGAGCGCCGGGTCGGCAGCAGTGTGTGTGTGTGTGTGTGTGTGTGTGTGTGTGTGTGTGTGTGTGTGTGTGTGTGTGTGTGTGTGCAGTTTACCGCTCCCTTAGGTGCCCAGTGTTGATGTTATGTGATAATAAAATACGAACGATGTGTTGAATAACAGACGAATAACTGAACAATAGAAAAACAACTCCATGCCGAGCTTTTTTACCTCTGAACCCAAAACTGCATTAAATCCTTTCATATCAAATCTTTCTTCCTCTTCTTCACTTATATGCTCCTCTCTTTCCTTTTTAAACGCTCTCTTTCTCGCTTTCTCTCTTTTGTTAATTTCTCTATCACTTTATCTCTCTCTCACTCTCTCTCTCTCTCTATCACTTTTCTTCTGTCTTGCGCTCTTTTCACTTTATTTCTTTACCTTTTCTCACCTTTTATTTGGATTATTTAATTTATATCATTCACAAATTTTACATTAAAAATATTGTTATATGATAATATTATTATTATTATTATTATTATTATTATTATTATTATTATTATTGTTGCATATAAACATAATTAATTTAAAAGTGGATTCTGTGGGCAGGGCTAAATTAAAACCAGGCATCTGTCTGTCTCTCTATTGCTCTGTTTCCGGTTTCCGGTGTGTGAGTGAGTGAGTGTGTGAGTGCGTGCGTGCGGAGAGTTGGAGTGATTTAATTAAAATAAATGTAGTGAACTTTTTTTTTTTTACTCTTTTCCGCAGAGACGGTAAGACCTTTATTTATTTATTTCATTAGGAAACGGAGATTAGTTTAAAACGCGGACATAGTTTAAGTTTCGCGAGGAATAGCGTCCTCCTCGGCGTCATCGACCCTGAACATCCGACACGGGGTTCGGTTTGTTACGGAACCCGGGCTGACGAGAGAGGAGGCGCTGATTGCTGCAGGGGAACAGATTGGACATGAGAATATAACTTTCGCGGCGCGGATGAATAAAGCCGCTGTAGTGTTTGTAACATCGGAAAGTTTAGTGAGTGAACTGGTCGGAAATTGTGTCTTCATCAATGATCTGTATGTTCAGGTCTCTCCACTGAGTGTCCCAAGCACTAAAATAATTATCTCAGGGGTTTTCCTGAGATCAGGAACTCAGAAGGTTTGGTAAATTTACGAGTGGCTTTAGGATGTTGAATTTAGGATGTAAAGACGCTAGACTGAAACATGTCCTCTCACTGAGGAAATAAGTGTTCATGATCCTGGACGACCCATAACAGTCACTGGAGGCTTCCTTTAAAATAAAATTTGAGGGGGGTGTCTATACTGTGAATGCTAGTTCGGGGAACACTAAATGTTTTGAATGTGGAGATGTGGGCCACAGACGTCTTGCTTGTCCCCACAGAGGACAAGCCGACAATGTAGAACCTTCTATAGCCAAAAAGTTAGGTAGTACAGAACTAAATAACGATACAGCTTCTAACAGCGGAGATCCTAAACACGGGGAACAAACACAATATAATGATGGACAGAAAAAAGATGGTGAAGGGTTCGAACGGGTTGAAGAAACCACAGAGCAATCTGACCTAGCTGAAGAGACACAGTCCATCAGTGGTGATCAAAACACACACACCAGTGACACCCTGCCTGAAAGTAGGGCCGTTAAGCAAAAGAGTCTAATAACTAAGAAAGGGAAAAAGACTTCCTTGAGAAGAAAGAAAGGAGATAGCGAAACGGAGGAAATGGAACAGGATGATTCAGATGATATGGACTCTAAAGAGTCAAACATTGATGAGGACGTATATCCACTAGAGGAGACATAACATTTAGACAATCGGTGAAAGTGGATGATTATTTTTCGGACAGTGAAAAATTTCTTCGGTCTGTTAAAATGTTACGGAAACAGCCGGACTCCGAATTACTGGACTATAGAAAGAGATATCGACTACGCAAACATGTTACTGCGTTAAATAAGGCCATGAGTTTATCCCAATCGAAAAAGGCCAAAATTACTACGTAGAAATAAATATTGGTTTACCATGATGCGGTTTCCTTCACTACTGCTGTTACTTTCACTCTGCTCTTCCTTTCTCTGTCCTCTTATGATCAGTTTTACGGCTGGAGATTTATACATTAATAGAATGAGAAATAAACAGAAGAGGGATCTGATAAAGGAAAGCTCCATAAACGAGATCAACGCTTTTGTTTTTCAAAAACCTGATGGAAGTAACTGGGATCTTTGGAGGTGGCGTTAATCCTGAGAATAATGGAAAGAAGAAGGAGTTATGATGGGTTCCTACAAGAGAAAGTGAAGGGAGCAGAAAACCCCTCACAGATAAGTGGAGATGTTGAGCTGGATTCTGAGCTGGAGGAACTGATCACAGCTCTTTTTCCAGTGAACACCAGGACGTTCTCTGCGAGTTGATCTTCTTACAGACTGGTTATGGACTGTTTGTTTCTGACCTGTATGAGGTATTGCTGAGTTGCTATAATGGACAATTGCTCACAGCCTCATGCAGGAGGGCGGTTATGGACACCACCAAAAACTGGAGATTGGTTGTACTGCCATATTTGGAGACTATAAAGTGCCCCAGCAGTCACATTGGAACATCAGACATATCGGAACATTAGTATACAGAGATTAAAAAAACCCACAAAACAATACAAGCTGGTTTTCTTTGCCCCTAATTTATGTTTTCGGCCCTTTCGCCCTGTTTGTCTGTCTTTTCCTCTCTTTCTCCTTCTCTTTTTTCTTTTTCCCCCACACTATTCTACTCTTCTCTTTTTTCTCTTACACAATTTCCTTTTCTTTTCTCTCTTTCTCTTTTCAATCATTAATTTTGTATTTATTTTTTATTATTGTTGTAATATATGACACGTGCCAATAAACTAGAGTGAAAAGTAAAAAAAAGTCTCTCTCTCTTTATCACACACTCCAACTTTCTCCAGCTCTCTCTCTGTCTCTATTTATTATTCTCTCTCCTTCTGCTTCACTTTCTTTACTATTCTTCTATCTCCCTTTCTTTCTTTATTATTCACTCCCCTTCTCTCTCACACACTCCACTCTCTGCCGTTCTCATTGTGGTGTTTAAACGGATATGGTTCTCATCGTCGTGACTGCTTGAGTGGAAAATGTGGCATTTATGATTCAGAGGGCATTAAAGAGCAACGCTAAAATGCCAGACTTCTACAAGAGCAAACATTTTTTCTCCTCAGCTTTTCACGCTTCTTCTCTCGCTCGCTGGAAGCCCAGATGGCTAGAGCAGATGCCGAAGACTCAGTCAGGAAGAACAGAAACCCTCTTCCTCCTCCTTCTCCTCTTTCTCTTCTGCCTCTGTGTTAGGTGGCTGAGAGGTTGTTGTTTTTTTAAGCCTGGTGATTGGTCAAGCTCCGAGGTCCTGCTGTGTCCCGGCACAGGGAGAGAGGCTTCAGCTAAATTTAGATTAAAGGTTCTCCGTCACCACAAGTGGAAAAAAAATCTAATCTGGTAGTTTTGTGTCAATGTTGCAGAATCAGTGAAATGTTGAAAACACCTCATTAAGGAAGGAGACACACACCAGAGACACAGCTACAGTATCACACCTTTACAAGTATTGGTGCACAATTGGTTCTCTTGGGGTGGGGGGCATAGTACTTAGCAGGCTCGTCTCACAGCAATAAGGTGAAGGGATTGCTTCCCATGCATGGGGTCTTTTGCCTGTTTTCTCTGTGATTATATTGGTTCTCGCTGCTTCCTCTCAAAGTCTAAAAACAGATACATTAGGTTGTTGGTCCATAGAACAGTGCGTGTGCGTGTTTGTTCGTCTATATGCTGCTCTGGGATAAACTGGCAACCTGTCTGGGAATGGGCTTGTCTAGTCTTCTTATTCCAGAAGACAAAATTATTTCTTGTGTGTTTATAGTTACATTTAAATATGTCAAACACAAACAGAATACCAACACAGCTGCTGACACTGGACACATCATCCATAAACGCAGGATTGGGCAACCCGATGCTGCTGATTACCCCCATCAGTTGAGTTCAGTTAATCAGAAGCTGGAAGATACCAATTTGACTAAACACCTGATCCAAATTAAATCTATATCTATCTATCTATCTATCTATCTATCTATCTATCTATCTATCTATCTATCTATCTATCTATCTATCTATC
>JAOTRA010088623.1:0-12135 GCA_026260255.1 Pseudolaguvia tuberculata | reverse complement strand
TTTTGAAGGTGTGTGTTGCATTACATCTGGCATAAAAGTAACACCGCATTTCAGAAAAAGTACATTATACCAACAATTAAACATGGTAGTAGTAGTGTGATGGTCTGGTTTGCTGATTCAGGATCTGGAAGACTTGCTGTGATAAATGGAACCATGAATTCTGTTGTCTACAAAAACATCCTGAAGGAGAATGTCCGGCCTGTCTGTCCATGACCTCAAGTTGAAGCAAACTTGGGTTCTGCAGCAGGACAATGATCCAAAACACACCAGCAAGTCCACCACTCAATGGCTAAAGAAAAACAAAATGAAGACTTTGGAGTAGCATAGTCCTGACCTGAATCCTATTAAAATGCTGCGGCATGACCTTAAAAAGTCGGTTCATGCTCGAAAACCCTCCAATGTGGTTGAATTACAACAATTACAATGCAAAGATGAGTGGATCAAAATTCCTCCACACTGATGTAAGACTCATTGCAAGTTATCACAAACGCTTGATTGCAGTAGTTGCTGCTAAGGGTGTCCCAATTAGTTATTAGGTTAAGGGGGCAAACACTTTCTCACACAGGGCCATGTTATTTTGGATTTTGTTTTTTCTTAATAATAAAAACCTTCATTTAAAAACTGTGTTTTGTGTTTTCTCATGTTTTGACTAATATTTAAATTAGTTTGATTATCTGAAACATCAAAGTGTGACAAACATGCAGAAAGATTGGAAATCAGGAAGGGGGCCAACACTTTTTCACACCACTGTACAGGTCTGTCACAAATTTGAATGCTATCAATACCACTAGATATTGTCTGAACAGTGCTTTATTTTAATTTTCTTGCAACAGTAATGTTTAGGTAGGAAACTTTGTAGGTAATTGCTTTCTCTGTTGTAAAACAGTGTTAAGTTTACAGTTTTAAGTCAGCAACAACCCTGAGTTTATTTGCATATCTCATCTTTAATTTTTGTTTAAGTTTGAAATAAGATGAGGTAAAAGAAGACTGAATTGGTCAGATAGGTTTGTAGATTATTAAGTGTTCATTTGCAAATTATGGTGGAAAATAAGTATTTAATCTTAACAAAATTTAATCTCAATGCATTTGTAATATACCCTTTGGTGGCAATGACAGAGGTCAAACATTGCAAGTCTTCACAAGGATTTCACACACTGTTGCTGGTATTTTGGCCCATTCCTCCATGCAGATCTGTGTGATTTGGGGCTGTCACTGTGCAACTAAGAAGATGCGCCATTGGTGGCTGACTAAATAATTTTTTTGCCCCACTGTACATTATATAATCAATCTTATCAAAGTGTCTTAAATACGAATCAAATAAACACAGAAACATGTATTTCATGATCTTTCTTATTTCTACCTTCTCATTGTCAAACCTGGGCCTGTTTGGATGAACACAGAACTGATAGCCTGGCAAACATTGATGAAGAAAGCGGCACGGCACGGTGGCGTAGTGGTTAGCATGGTAGCCTCGCAACAAGGTCCCAGGTTCAAATCCCGGGCCGGGTATCATTCTGTGCAGAGTTTGCATGTTCTCCCTGCGCTTGTGTGGGTTTTCTCTGGGTACTCCAGTTTCCTCCCGTAGTAAAAAAAAATGCCCACAGAAAGATCCCCGGCCTGGGAATTGAACCCGGGACCTTCTTGTTGTGAGGTGATGTGCTATCCGTGCCGCCCGCACAGACACTCAACAATGGAATTGTTTGGAAATATTTGCAGACAAAATTTTATTCATTATCATATTAATTAAATGTTTTAAGACCAATTAGGTGAAAAATTTTCCCTTGGCACACCTGACAATCTTTTCCAGCACAGTAGTGTACCACGTCTCAGTAGATATGCAGGATTATAAAGCTCCCAATCACTATCTTTTTACAAGGTTCTCAAAAGTCACAAAATATTATAGAATGTATACAGAGTTATACAAGTTTGAGGAGAAGGAGCATTTTTTAAATAAGAAAAACAAGAAAAACATGTAATCTGTTGGGTATTTGTCAGGTTTTGACCTCATTGTTTATTAGTCTTTTCGTTGGAATAATATTTATTTATTAAACAGACTGTCCCATAAGAATATGTTTCCTTTCACACCACTGTGTGTCCATGTATACATGATGAAGAGAAGAGGGGGCAAACGAGAGGTGAAAGTTGAGAGAATCGTTCTTATATCTCTGGTGTGGTTGGATTTACTAAAAAAAAAAATATATAGAAATAAAAAAAGTTAAACTTTACCTCAAGCCAAGTTTTATTTATGTAGCAGATTTTATACCTATTCAAAGTATAATAATTTACACAATTTAAAGAGATGACAAATGGACCTAAAATGAACAATCATTCTTTATTAATTCATTCATCTTGTATTTCACTTATTCCCAAATGTGGCACGGTGGCATAGTAATTAGCATGGTGGCCTCATAAGAAAATCCCAGTGAAATTGATGGCTGATTTTTTTGTGTGCAAGTACAAAGTAAAAAGATGTGTTTTAGTCTGAAGTTAAAGAAAGTCACTGATTTAACATAGCTGGCCTCCTTTGGAAGCTGCAGCCGCAGGCTGAATAGCTAAAATCAGATTCTCCTTAAAGTTTAGAGTAAACAATTGACATGTCAAATATCGTTTGCATTTTCTAACTTCCATGATGACCTGGTGTATTATGATTAGATAAAAACAAGAGTGATCTTCAAAAAGTCCTGATCTTAACACAACTAAACACCTTTGGGATGAACTTGAACAGCAACTACCTCTCACATACAAATTGTAGTTGTAAATTTGAATAAAATAGTGGCCCACAATCAAAGAGTAAAATGAGAGTAAATCTGGAATAAGATTTTTTAAAAACATGCCCAGGTGACCACAAACGTTTTTTCCAAAATGTATGTGAGTGAACAGTGCTAACTTTCGGTATTTTCTTAAAAGTCCCTGACAAAAGTCTTGTCACTTGTGTACCAATTGATCTGAAGTGTTGCTGAAATATATTTTTAACAAGAAATGTTCATTTTAATCCCAACAGCTTTTGTAATAATGTTTCAGTGGAAAACTCTGTCAGAGTATTCTAATATTCCAAGCTTGGTAAAGCCTATTGAGTCAATTTTTGCAAAGACTCAACTTTGCAAAGTGTTGTCGCCTTGTGTTGAGCTTCACCTGTGACTAATAGTGGATCAACTAGACCTCTTCAAACATGCCCATTTCCGGATTCGGTCTTGAAACGGCCTTCATGGTTGAATCAGTGCCCAGAATCCAGCACTGAACAAAAGACAATTGAAAAACTGTATGGCACTTGCCAAGGTCCAGAGCCTAGTGAAAGGATGGACGCTCGAAAAGTAGCAGAGGGTGTATTTTTCCAAAAAATCTGTTGAATTACACTACAGTCGCTGTAAATATTGCAGGAGACCTACTGTAGCCCACATGGATCCGAGATTCACCCAGTGAACAGTGAAGTTTGGTATTGGAAAAATCATGGTCTGGGGTTAAATCCAGTATGGGGGTGTGCGAGTGATCTGCAGGATCCACCATCAATAGTCTAAAATAGCAAGAAATCTTAACTACCTCTTATATTCCTAACCATAAAAGAGGTTAAATTCTGCAGCAGGATGGTGCTCCATTGCATACTTCAATCACCACATCAAAGTTCCTCAAGGCGAAGAAGATCAAGATACACCAGGATTGGCCAGCCCCGTCACCAGACATGAACATCATTAAGCATATGTGGGCTAGGATTGATGAGGTATGCAAGACTGCTTTCTTTGCTGTCCTGATGACTTCATCAATAAATTGTATGAATCCTTGCCAAACCACATGGATGCAGTCTTTCAATTCATGGAATTCATACAAGATATTAAATTTGGATCTCACAACACCACTAATTAATTTGTTGAAATATTTTTGTATATAATAAATTTTAGACAACAAAACTTTTGTCTTGCCAAAATTTGGCCTTCATCTAAAATATTTTATTAGTGAAACTAATTTATTTCAGTGCATTGAACATTATTTTTAGTTTTAGCTTTTCATACGTGCTATTAAACCCCAATTGATTAATTAAAAGTCAGGTTAATAGCAGGTGTTCCTAATAGATAAGCGTCAAGACTTTTGTCAGGGACTGTATACTGTATATCAAGTAACCCAAGTATCCGATTTTTCCTACAAAGTGGAACAGATCTGATATGACCCATGATCATGTAAGCAAAAAAACCCAGCCATTAGGGTTACACAATCCAGTGCATTCTTAGTGCCAGTCCAAAGCCCGGATAAATGGGGAGGGTTGCGTTAGGAAGGGCATCCAGCATGAAACTGCACCAAATGAAATATGCAGATCACAAATAAGAATTTCATACCGGATCGGTCGAGGGAGATGTGCAGACTTGCAGTAACTACAGGGTAATAAAGTTGATCAGTCACACCATGAAGTTATGGGAAAGAGTAGTGGAAGCTAAGCTGAGGGGAGAGATGGCCATCTGTTAGCAACAGTATGGTTTCATGCCAAGGAAGAGTACTACAGGTGCAATCTTTGCTTTGAGGATGTTGATGGAGAAGTACAGAGGTCAGAATGATTTAAGTTGTGTTTGTAGATCTGGAGCAAGCGTACAACAGAGTTCAGAGAGAGGAGTTGTGGTAATGTATGAGGAAGTCAGGTGTAGCAGAGAAGATTGTGAGGGTGGTGCAGGACATATATGAGGGCAGTGTGACAGCAGTGCCGAAGAATTTTGGACTGGTTCAAGGTGAAGGTAGGATTGAATCAAGGATCGGCTCTGAGCCCTTTCTTGTTTGCAGTGGTGATGGACACGTTGACATGAGATCAGACAGGAGTCTCCATGGACGATGATGTTTGTGGATGATATTGTGATGAGTAGGAAGCAGGTTGAGAAGAATCTGGATAGAAGGGGAATGAAAGTCAGTAGGAGTAAGACAGTGTACATGTGTGCGAATGAGAGGGAAGGCAATGGTTGCAGGGATAAGAGGTAGTGAAGGTGGAGGAGTTTAAGTACCTGAGGTCAACAATGCAAAGTAATGGAGAATGTGTTAGAGAAGTGAAGAAAAGAGTGGGTGGAAAACAGTGGCAGAAGTGATTTGTGATCTTTGAGTCTCTGCAAGAGTGAAAGGGGAAGTTTATAGACCAGAGGAAGAGCTGGAGATGGCAAAGTTAAGATGTTGAGATTTTCATTGGTAGTGACTAGAATGGACAGGATTAGAAATGAGTTTATTAGAGTGATGACACACATAGGATATTTTGGAAACAATGTGAGGGACGCTAGTTTGAGATGGTTTGGACAGAGGAGGGACATGCAGTATATTGGTAGAAGAATGCTGAGAATAGAGGTGCTGGGTATGAGGAAAAGAGGAAGACGGAGGAGAAGGTTTATAGATGTGGTGAGGGAATACATGCAGGTAAGTTGGGGTGAAAGAGGCAGATGTAAAGGACAGGGTAGTGAGACAACACCTAACGGAAGCAGCCGAAAGGAGAAGGAGAAGGAAAGGATCGTGGAAGAAAAAAAAGCACATGAATTTCATAAAAAAGGGATAGTTTTTGTTGCAGCCTGCGAAAATGTAAAGTTTCCATACAGAGGAAAAAATTAACTACAGCCTCATGCAAATGGCTACGCTATAAGATTCAGTTTCCACAGTGAAAAATATAATTAAGAAATGGCAGTTCAGGGGAACAGTGGAGGTCAACATGAGATATGTAAGACCAACAAAACAGAGAGAACTGCTTGCATGCTGGTCAGTGGTGGCTTAGTGGTTATGTTGTTGAACTGATAAACGAAAGTGCACAGAAGAGAACTTCATAGATGAAAACCTTACCTGCGTCCCCATCATAATCACAATCAGCAAAGGCATGTTTGGAGAAAAAACGAGCAGCATTCCATTAAAAGAATACCTTGGCAACTATTTAGCAGGAGATGAGGGATCTATCATATTTTGAAGTTGCGTTGGCACACGACACAGGAAAGTAATGTGTTACAATAAATACCAGCACATTCTGGAAGCAAACATAACACCATCTGTAAAGAAGCTAAAGCTGAAAATGATGACGTCTACAAGAGGACAATTCTAAACATACCTCGAAATACCTCAAGATACGCAAGCTGAAGGTTTTGGAATCACAGTCTAAAAATCTGTGGGTAGATCTTAAAAGAGCTGTGCATGAAGACGACCAAAGAATATTCCAGAAATAGAACCCTTTTGCAAGGAAGAAAATCCCAATACAAGAATTGAAAGACTTTTAGCTGGCTATAAAAAACATTTGCAAGCTGTAATATCTGCCATAGGAGGTGTTATCAAGTACTGATTATGTAAGGATTATGTGCTCAAACTTTTGAACAGTGCCATAACAATGTTTTTACTTTTGTTTAACATATGGCATAAGAAGTAATTATGCATCAATATTTGATGATAATATAGTGCATTTTGCAACCTCAATGAGAGACAAAATGTAAGTGTTAAAATGTTTCCAATTGAAAAATTGCCAAAATCTGTTATTTATCAAGGGGTGCCTAAACTTATAGTATAATATGCTCTACATGACTTCCAATGTTTTGTAAACACACTTTGATATGTGTCCCAAAAAATATAAATAAGTAAAAAAAAATGTCCAACCTTCTGGGATAGGCACAGCAGACCCCCGTAACCCCGGACTCGGGAATAAGCGGGTAAGAAGATGAATGAATATATAAACTTATGAGACACCCTAAATTATATATCCGGTCTATTTTACATTAGAGAAACAACTTTGACAAAAGTCACCTTTTCTTGTTGGAATAGGCTTAGCAGATTTCAACATTCCACTCTGCGAGAGACCATCAGCCATCCATACTATAGTAGATGAACAGAAATCCATCTGGAAGAGAGTCATGGTGAATCGGGTAGAGAGAAAATCACTTTAAAAGCAATTATGAGATTTTGAAGCAATCAAAACTGTCCACTAACCTCTGACTCAAGAGCTCTTAATCTGCGATCCAAATCCCTAATCTCAGCTGTCTGTTTAAGAACATTATCCACTCTATATACACACACACACACACACACACACACACACACACACACACACACACACACGTTTAACATTTAAATTAAATTTTTCTTCTAATAAACAAGTCCAAGAATATGAGTCATTTCTCCAGAACTGATCTACAGAAAAGTTTGGTGACAGACAATTAAATGAGAAATAAATACTGGTTGAATTTTATTACAATCCAATCTTTTTCTGTAAAGAAATTGACAGCTTTTTACATTAACAGTTTGGCATGAATTGTTCACCTTGGAATGTTTCACAAATTAATAAAATCTACACCACATACTTCATTCATCACTTCACATCAAATTTTGCACTGAACTGATCCTCATTGTCACTTAAATCATGTTTTTTTTAATTCTGGTCGGTATGAGGTGATTTGTCTGAGACAAAAGTAGAGGATGTCATAAAGGATGCCTGTCACTAACAAGTTCTTGTTACAAACTCATTCGTCTAAAATATCCGAAACATTCAATAAGCAGACAAAATTGGCATCTGTGCTCAGCACTGAGTCTGTAATATCACAATCTATAGTAATAATGGCTCATAATAAATTAGTTTTTTGCTGTTCTTTAAGTTTTTTGTGTCACACAGTTTACCAGGTGGCTGAGTGGTTAGCACTGTTGATTTACAGCAAGAAGGTCCTAGGTTCGTATTCTCAGCAGAGGTCTTTCTGTGGCTCTGGTTTTCGTGGGTTTACACTGGATTTTAGTGTGTGTGGTTGTTGTTTGTAGACAATGAATGCATTGATTACCAGATTGTTGTGGACAGGTTTAATACCTGTAAATAACATTATGGAATTTTGACAGCTTATCCAGAACAGCTTATGCAGATGAGGGTTAAGGGACCAGTAGAGGTAACTTGATACTTTGTGAAACAAACCCTGATTTTTACATAAGTCATTGCGCTATCACTTTCCCAATATGAGTGTATGTATTCTTACAAAGTTAATATAAAAATACAGTGGCTTGCAAAAGTATCCATACCACTTGACCTTTTATACATTTTCTCACATTATGACCACAAACAAATATTTTATTGGAATGTTATGTGAAAGACCAACACAAAGTGCCATACAATTGTGAAGTAAAAAGAAAATTATACGAGTTTAATTTAATTTTTTACAAATAAAAAACTGAAAAGTGCAGTGTGCAAAAGTATTCAGCCCCCCCTTTTGCTGCAATTACAGCTGAAATCATTGCCCATTCTTCCTTGCAAGTTTTTTTCAAGATTGCCCTATATTTGGCGCCATCCATATTTCCATCAGCTCTGACCAGCTTCCCTGTCCCTGCTAAAGAAAAGCAGCCCCAGAGCAAGATGCTGCCACCACCATGTTTGACAGTGGGTAAGGTGTGTTCAGACCGCAGCAGTGTTAGTGTTTTTGTGTAGTGTTTTGCCTTTAGGTCAAAAAGTAAAATTTTGTTCTCATCTGACCAGAGCCCATTCTTCCACACGTTTGCTGAGTCACTGGTTTTCTTTTAACACTGGCTTTCTTCTTGCCAGTCCATAAAGCCAAGATCTGTGCAGTATACTACTGATAGTTGTACTATAGACAGATTCCCCCACCTGAGCTGTAGCTCTGCAGTTTATCCAGAGTCACCATGTGCCTCTTGGATGCATCTCTGATCAGTGCTCTCCTTGTTCAGCCCAGTTAGTTTAGGTGGACGACCATGTCTCGGTAGGTTTGCAGTTGTGCCATACTCTTTCCATTTGCGGATGATGGACTTAACAGTGGTCCATGAGAATTATTTTCATAGCCTAAAACTGCTTAAAAATACTCCACAACTTTATCCCTGACCTGTCTGGAGTGTTCCTTGGACTTCATGAAGCTGTTTGCTCCACAATATTCTCCTAACAAACCACAGAGGCAGTAACAGAACTGAGATTAAAGTACACACAGTTGGACTCTATTTAGTCATTACACACTCTTACATTAATTTCCGTTCAACCCAAATGAGGATGGGTTCCCTGTTGAGTCTGGTTTCTCTCAAGGTTTCTTCCTATTCCCACACTAAGGAGTTTTTCCTTGCCACCGTTGCCCCCGGCTTGCTCATCAGGACAAACTCATCATTCATCTGTTTATCATTCATTCTGTAAAGCTGCTTTGAGGCAATATTTGTTGTAAAAAGCGTTAAACAAATAAGATTGAATTGAATTGAATTAGGTCAAGTTTCTCTAAAGTTTACTTTAGATAACCTCAGAGTGAAGATAGTGTATGTGCATTATAAATTCTCTTCAGCTTGAATGAGTCAGTAAATGTTATGAAACAGAGATCTGAGATCTTACTTGAAAGACATGCGCTTTAGCCTTTCTGTGTCACTTCCTCTTAATTTTTTTCCCTCTGCAGACAATAAGTTTTCTTTCTGAATGTTCTCCCACGTCATTAGCCGATGGTTAGCTTTTTCCTTTAAATCCAGAACTAACAAATAAAAAATAAAATGTTTTTAAAATCAATATTACATGTACAGTGCAGTAAATTGATGCATCAAAGCAATATAGACTTTTACAAAATAAAGATTTACAAATTTTGTCTCACTTTTTAAACTGAATTTGAGAAGGCTTCAATTTATCTATTCATTCATTCATTCATTCGTTCATCCTCAAAACATGCTTATTTCCTAATTCAGGGTCACAGGGTCTGATCTCTATCCCAGCGCACATGAGAGAGACAAGGTAACAACTGGACAGTTCACCAGTCCATCGCAGGACCTCACAGACAAACAACCCCACACTCACTCATATTAGCAATTTAGAATCACCATAATCAACCTAATATACACCAGAGACCATGAGACAACCGTGCTAACCAGTATGCCTCCGCACCGTCCAGCTTTAAAGTACGTGCAACAGAAAAAATGCCTACCAAATTGGTGCACTTTCTCAGAGGGCACCTTGCGAATATTCCGTTTTATGAAGAGGTGAAAATGGGAGATAATGATGAAGGGTGGAGCAAGGCATGGCCGAGAGTGATAACCTACAATCACGTTGTAACGTTGAAACTTCCAGTATGTGTCACTCCGCTCTTGAACCTTGGTAAAGGTGTAACTAAAAGAGTGGGGAGTTGATGACAAAAAAACCCATGACACAAACGGGTATCAGTGTGTTACAGTAGTGCTTAAGCCATGATCATAACACAATTTGTAGGCAAGCAAATGGCTACTATGGTGAGGTGGATGAATAAATAGATGGCTGAAACTTTGATTACCTGAACATGGCAATGAGTAGATTAATAAGCAAAATGTTGGTGACCAGAAGGTAGACGACAAGTAAGATAACCACAAGCCAGTTATGATGTGCTTCTCTACATGGTTCTGTATCTGCGTTAATTAATGTGGCATTGTCTGTGCAGTTTACATCCCAAGTAAATCCAGCTGCAGCACAGAAAGAATACAAAGAAAATCAATCCAACAGCAAACACTGTTTATTATAAACTGTGATGGAGTGACAACATACAGTCTATTTCCTCCACAGGAATTTGTCCAAATATGTGTAAATATGGCCTGTAGAATACACGGCGGAGTATCCTATCAGCATTTGAGTCGTAGGGATAGATAAGAGCCTGATTGGCTACTCCATAGGCCAACAACCATATAGCCAGGAAGAACAGAAAGAAGAAAATATCTTTCATCTGGAAAAAATTAGAAACACTTTTACATAAAATATTAAAAAGACAGAAAAATTCTTTCTTATTGCAGTATACAAACATGCTTCTATTCTCCTATAACAAAAATATTATCCTTAAACTTCTATTTTCGTTTCAGCACTTTCTATATACCTATACAAAATCATGTTTGATGAAGCTAATCTAAATGAAACCAAACTGTATTCTGCAGCTCTATACAATTTGACATGTCCACATTACATTTATTATTATTTTTATAATTAATTAATCTTTAAGCTAATTTGTGTTTGTTTCTGTGCTTGATTAGGGTTAGAGCTAATCTATTCAGAGTTTAGACTGAGTTTGGTGACCAGGGATAGAACATTCAGAGGAGAGCAAAGACTTTGACAGGATAGTAGCATTTATTGGATACTACATCCATTCTCTTTTGAAAAAAAAATACAGGGTAAAGTACCTCTTATGTGTACTGCAGCCAACGAGATGGCATTATGTTTACTTTTTACTGGAACTTTGTTTTGCATTTTAGTGAAAAAAATACCTAGCGTCTTTTCTATACTCCAATGCTCATGTTTTAAAAAAGGCAATCCATACAAAGCTTCATAATTATATTGCCCAGGTGCAAATTTGAACAATCAGGAGATATGGTTATAAAAAAAGTTATAGATAGTAATCCAGTCCAAACAAGATTCCGTGTGTGTGCACTTTGTGACCCCTGTGTGGAGTTTAATGCGTTTTTTTGGAACTTTCTCTGTCACATTTAAAAGCAAATAAAATTGCTTCCCACAGTATTGGATTCTATCTGTAACCTACCATTTTCCCGACTATGATGATTTTTGGCCCAAGTTGCTTATGAATGGCAAAGATGTGGATAAGTCTGAGGGTGAACACCATGTAGTCAAGACACAAGGCAGCTCGGCCGAACCAAAACGTAATTTTTAACATCCTAAGATGGAAAAACAGGCAACATCATTCTCATCATTTCTATAACAAATAAGTAAAACTAGAGAAGATATAAAAATGCAGCAAATACCAATTTCAACAATGTGAAAAAATTATTATGTAGTAATTAATTATGTAGTGTGGCGGCTCGGTGGCGTAATGGATAGCACAGTTGCCTCACAACAAGAAGGTCCTGGGTTCGAATCCAGGGCGAGATCTTTCTGTGCAGAGTTTGCATGTTCTCCCCGGGTGTACATCCGGGTGCTCCGGTTTCCTTCCACAGTCCAAACACATGCATATTAGGTGGATTGGTGATTCTAAATTGTCCACAGGAGTGAATATGTGTGTGAATGGTTGTCTGTCTATGTGTTGCCCTGAGATGGACTGGCGACTGGTCCAGGGTGTACCCCTGCCTCTCGCCATATGTGTGCTGGGATAGGCACAGCAGACCCCCATGACCCCAGATTCAGGAAAAAGCAGGTATGAAGATGAATGAATCTTCTCCTTTCGGCTGCTCCCATTAGGGGTCGCCACAGCGGATCACTCTTCTCCACATTACCCTGTCCGCTACATC
>JAOTRA010088578.1:0-12138 GCA_026260255.1 Pseudolaguvia tuberculata | reverse complement strand
CACACACACACACACACACACACACACACACACACACACACACACACACACACACACACACACACACACACACCTCGCTTCTTAAGTTGGTCTTGGAGCCGGAGCGGGTCGAACCTACTCTTCTCTTGACGTGAGGGGGGTTTTCTCCTGTTTCTAAAGGAAACTCGTTGGGAAGTTCTCCGGTCAGTTCCTGTGGAATTAAACAGGATTACAAAGCAGCGCTTCGTTTTATAGGGGTATTTGGGATTGGAAAATAAAACTCTCCTAAGCAGAAACATGAATCATTTACAGCTGCGAGGCTTCTATAATGAAGACAATCCATAATATTCAGCGTAAAAACTCACTCAATTCTATAAATATAACTACAACATAAACTCAGTCCATAACATATCCCAGTGAGTACAGATTCATCTTGCTTGTTCCCTAATTTGGGATCACAGGGGTCTGCTGGAGCCTATCCAAGAGCACATAGGGCAGGGGTACACCCTGGACAGATTGCCAGTCTATCACAGGACCACACATAGACGAACAACCACACACACACACGCACGCACTCCTATGGACAATTTTGAATCACTAATCAATTTAATGTACATGTTTTTGGACTGTAGGGAAAAAACTGGGGTACTCTGAGGAAATCCTGCAAGCATGGAGAACATGAAAGGCGACCGTTCTTACCACAAGACCCCCGCACTGCCAAAATAACTTTATATTAGTTATTTTATAGAAGAGTGGCAGTTTCAGGTGTTCTCAACCCGCATGCCATTTGGGCCCTCAAATCAGAAGCACACCTGAAGCTGCCACTCTTCTATGATAATAACACACACACGCATGCACACACACGCACACACACACTTTTTGCTATCCTGGTGGGGGCTTCTCCATAGGTGTAATAGTGTGAATGGTGTACTGTAAAACTGTATTTTCTATCGCTTTACCCATATTACTAACCCCCATCCCGTAACCTTAATCTTTCTGCATTTTAACTTTATTACTTTGTTGTATTGTGTATAATTCTGCATGTGACTAATTCATTTTGAATTTAATAATAATATGATTTTCCTCATAAAATCCAGATATTGTTTTTGGTGCCACAGGTTTCATTACAGAACAGTGGAATTCCTTTCTCTACACATTCCAGCTTGAGAAATTTGGGTTAGAGTGCATAGGCAGCTAAGATACATTACCCCTGGAGCAGAAAGGGGTTTAAGGACCTTGGTTCTAACCAACAACCCAACGTCTTAACCACTGCCATTACTGCCCCCTAGAGCTAGCACACACATCTACATTTAATACTGTGAATCCCTAGCCACAGGGGTTTGTGTAACTTCTCATGCTGGAAACCTGCGATCTAGTGGTGTGGACCCATTTTAAATCCTGTAACTGCCCAGTTCCCTCTCTCTCTCCGCCTCTAACTCTTTTTTTCCCTTTCTGTCTGTCTCTCTCTCGCTGTCATTTTATTTCTGTCCAGCTTTCTCTGTTTCCCCCATTCTTCCTTTCCCTTTTTCTGCCCCTGTCTCTCTTCTTCGTTTTGCCACTCCCTCTTCTCTCTCTCTGCCCCCTCTCCCTTCTCTCTCTTTAAGGACCCGGGTTCTAACCAACAATCCAATGTTTTAACCACTTGAGCATGGGGCTTATTTCCCCCTAGAGCTTGTATACACACCTGTACTGTGACTCCTTGGCC
The DNA here is from genome assembly GCA_026260255.1 of Pseudolaguvia tuberculata. Lineage (NCBI taxonomy): Eukaryota > Metazoa > Chordata > Actinopteri > Siluriformes > Sisoridae > Pseudolaguvia > Pseudolaguvia tuberculata. The sequence continues at coordinate 10,454 of JAOTRA010088578.1, read as the reverse complement.
AGAGGGTATAATACTGTAGAACCACATTTAATCAGTGGGTTGGGCTGTTTATCATAATTGCCCCATAATGCTGAAGTGTTTCTCTACACAATGAGGTTTGACAATTTTGTTGTCATACAGCAGGCTTAAATGTAATCATTTAATGAGGAGTTGGTGTTTGTTAGTAGGATGCTGATGAATCAATAAGTGTAACATAAGTTCTCATCTTCAAACTGAACTGGTAGTGCAGGCGAGCAGAAATCACATTTTTATCTGGACTTGAGACCAGTAATGAGGGTTTGCCCCTGCGGGTGGGTGGGTTTCCTATGCAGGAATCCAAAGGGTCAGAGCGGCGAGAAGACAAGAATTATTGCTTGGTTAGTTATATTAGCATTTATTTTACAATTTTAGTTTGTTCATGTAGGTCTGTAATCGGGAACTCTTAATTGAAACCTACTTTTGTTAGAAAATAAATATTAGTTTCAGATTTATCATTTTAACTTGGTTTTCATTCTAGTGGGACAACATTAGTATTACAGCCGCCATCTATGTATCCAATTAATATAAATGCCTGAGATTACCACTAAACCTAAACCTACTAAACCTTCTTTAAAGCTTAGTAGACATTTTCAGACTCCATTTTTTGTGTTGGCATGTTAATCTAATCTGCCCTTCAGAATCAGTAGTGCTTGCTATGGAACTTATCAGCAATGGCATATTGCGAATAGGATAATATTATTAAACAATTTTTAAAGCTGCATTTTGAGGCCTGCTAGCTGGCATATAATGACATCAGCATTTTTTATGGCCACAATGGTTAATAGGAGGAATATGATTGAGACATCCATTTTTAAGGAGGGTTTTTCTGGAAATCATGTATTGGAAAAATTGTGTATAGTTCAGCATTTATGAGAGGGTTTGTGATGAAATATGTCATTTGTGTGTGTATATGTGTGTGTGTTTGTTTGGCAGCACCACACAGCCAACAGGAGGGCTGCATGTGAAACATTCACACTCAGAGAGGAAGCGCAGCAGGAATGCAGCAGCACCTGGTGTTACTGTTACTCATCGACAGCAAGTGTAGCGGTGTCCGATCGCTCCACGACTCGGGAGAGGGAGTGTGTGTGTGTGTTTGTGTGTGTGTGTGTGTGAGACTGAGAGAAAGAGCCTCACCGCCTCCTGAAGACACACACGTCTCAGTTCGGCTAGCCGGGTGCTGAGTAAAACCTGAAGACTCCTCCGTCTTTCCTGCAGGTCCACCATTCGTTCGGCTCGCTGCTTAGTGTCTGTGGAACCTTGCAGCTCTATAATATGCACACACACACACACACACACACACACACACACACACACACACACACACACACACAAAGCAAACGAAAAAGACACATTTCACGTCGATCATCACATAAAATAACATTTTCCATTTTCTCTGTTGATTCTCAATTCTGATTGGTCCATTCAAGGTGTCAATTCATTTCCTGTAACCACAGCTTTAATAGATATTGCTTGTTCTAATATGTTCTAATATTGTTCTATTATGTCTGTATAGTAATAGCTGTAAGACAATAATAATAATAACTAATGCTAATAATCTGATGATGATGAACACTTTACTTACCGGGCCCAGTGATCAGGTGAGCTTTGACCTCCATATCATACGCCTTGCTACTTGATTGCGATTTTACCTACACATGAACAATAATGTACTTAGCTTTATCTTTCATTTGGATATTTTATACATACATTAATTAAGCTGCAACATCATCAGCATCATCAGGAGAAGGTGATAATGGTTTTGTTTCCCTCACCTTCTTGTGGTGCTCATGCGTGCTGCAGTGTGTCAGGCTTGTGGCCATGCAGCACCTCTCCAGACCAAACTGAAGGGGGAGCCACTGTGTTGCTGCTGCTCCTGAGGATGCCCTTGCTTATGCTGCTCAAGTTTTTTTTTTCTGAAATCAAAGCCCTGCACACACACACACAGACACACACACAGACACGCACACAGACACGCACATCAAAGCTGAGCGAGTGATGTGACGCAGCCACTAACAGCGAGTATAAGAGTCCAGGTTAAAAGACCAGCTTTAATAAGGGCACAAGTGACTCTTTAACATCATACGAGTGCATGAGCTCAGTTGTATTGCGCGTGTGGGACCATCATAGTGGGACAGAGCTCTCAAATGTGGTTTTTTGGAAGTTTAATTGCAGCACATCAGCAACAGCTGGATAGAAAACTCTCTACCTAGATAGAGAGTCATCTCCCTCTCCCTCTCTCTCTCTCTATCTGTATGTCTGTACGTACGTACGTACGTCTGCCTGTCTGTCCTTCTGGCTACATGTCTGTCCATCTGTCAATCCGTCTATTACAGGAGTTGTGTGATCAATGGCCTTTAGTAACCCCTTAAATTCAATAGAAAGATTATCATACTAAGAAACTTCAAACATGTATAACCCCATAACCCTTTTCATAACTTTCAGTAGTTACTGGAGATTAATGATGTAAACTGTGGTTCTACGCCAGCAGCCGGTTCAAACCCTTTGAAATCTGGGTTAATTCAAGCATTTCCCTTTCTACAGAAACATCTCAGTCACACTGACCTGTTTCTGGTGAAAATGTAGTATTATCTATAAAGCGTCAAGCAAAGAGATAATGATATATAAAACATCAGGATCAGCACATCAACAGAGCTTTTTATTCTCCCAAACCGTGAAAGAATCAATGCTTGGATTCATGTTATTTCTCATTTAAACAGGAAAAAAAATTATGAATGTAAAATTCCACTAAAACTCTATAAAAACATTACATAAAACTGTATTATAATATGTTCTGGAGTGGCACTTAGAGGTTCCAAATTTGATGAATGAATGAATGAATGAATGAATGAATGAATGAATGATTGATTTAATGAACATTCAGGGATTGTTCTAATAGCTTTGTCTCCATTAATTACACAGATAATGAGACTTTCTTATTGACAGCATGTCCTGGTATGTTTTTCTACCTTACTGGAACATTTAGGACATATGTAATAAACTAAACTTTCCTTAAATATTGCACTAATATTTAAAGCCCACCGTTGTCTTCAATGTCTTTATATCTAGTATGAAATTAATAATTTGCTGCAAAAAGGAGACCCAAAGTCTGTTCCATCATGACAACGTCCCTGTGCGTCAATGAAGAGACCTGCACTGTGTTCTGATTGGAGTCCTGATTCTGACTCACTGTGGATCAAATGAAAAGACTTTCCATAAATGTGGGTGTTTATTAGCAAGAACAGTTCGGATAGGATGGTCAAAACTTAGTTAGGTGTCCCAATACCTATTTTGAGCATATAAGCAAGCTAACTGAAGTAAAAAAATAAATAAATATACATATACATACATACACACACACATCAGGCTGTGGTAAATAAATATTACTTTGCCTTATAACTGAGTTGTAAAGATTAAACAGTGCAACAGAAGTCATAAAGCCTCAGATTATTGAAGGGTTCCCTCTCCACCCTTCAATCTATCCGTGGGAACTGCGGACAGGAAATTGAGCTACAACAGCAGGAAAGACCTCATAAAGCAGGAAGTGAGTGAAGGAAGCAAAAAAAATAAATAAATGAGGTTGCAGAACAATATCGAGAGTCTCACATGAACAATCTAATCCTGACCATGATTACGATGCCTGAGAGAGAAAAAAAAAACAACCAACATAACGGTTTTTGTCCAAGAAGCCAAAAGAACTACTTCCTGTAAACATCTTTTTCACCACAGGGGCCAATGAACTGTTCGATTTTAGCTTTAGAGCCCAAACAACAAGCGTTCCATGGTCACCTGACATGCAGCGGTTCTTCCCAACCAGTCAATTAAAAGCAGAGAACAGCCGCTGGGTTTTAGGCTCATTTTAGATTAAAGATTAGCAGGAAATAGAAGCCCACTTGGTTTAGAAATGAGCTGCAGGGTCATAACGAAAAGGAAATTTCAAATGATCATCTGTTATCAATTCACTCATACACTCAATACACTCTTAGAATAATATATTTCTATTTGCTATTAGACAAAATCATTTTCTCTTTCGGACAAAAATAAGATTTTCTGATTTAGAACTTTATAAATAAATACTGTACTGTTTTTACTTTTATATTGTCCTGTTAGCACCAGATCCAGGTCTCCAATCTTCATTTATACAATTGTTTACATTCCACCAAGTTTGTTTAGTGAAACTTTGCATTACATCCAGAAAACACACCTCGACCTATGCAGAGACTTTGGGTCAGAGAGGGACAGCTGAAAGTGATCCACCTGATGAGCTCAACGCAAATAAACACATGTTGTCAGAGCAAACACAAGATATGTGTCTGCCTCCCGTTTGCTTAGTGTAGAATTTCAAGGACGTGAGTCCCTGCTGTGAGAAGAACAATTCCATCAAAAAAAGAAGAAAATGCAAATACAGTATATATAAAAACCACAAACACACACAAAACAAAGCCAGATTTTTTTTTTAAGTTAACAGATGTGTGTGTAAATGTGTGCATGTGTGATGTCGCTGGCGAGTGTGTGAGCAAGACGAAGCAAATGTCGAGACAAATGGTCTGCGGTCCGCGCTAAGCTTGCCAGCATTCCGGCACCTACACTTAGTCATGTTGGAGCCTGTGTAGTTGTTTCGGAACAGATGTTGGGTCTGTCCATCCTTCTATATTTCTTTTTTACGTCAATTTTATAAAGCTGGTCTTGTCCTCTCAGAAGTATCACCTATGCTACAACTTTCCATGACTGCTGCTGTTTCCATGGCCCTCCGTTTGCTCTTCTATGCAGACAAACTCAACAAACTTTTCCTCCCTGGACTGTTTGATCCCAACAGGCGCTCCCGGATACAGTCACCACGCTTACACACACGCACAAGCTTACACCCGCTGCAATGTTCCCTGCCTCTTGTAATTAATCCACCGACACTAACGAGGACATGTGGACACAGCTGTTTTGCACACATGTGTTTCTTGTAACCACAGAAGCCAACACACTGATACATTGGCTGATACAGAAGGTAAAGAGGTCACAAATTTATTTATGACCATCACAACTGCAATAAAGTCCAGAACAAACGATTCATTTTCTAGACCAGCAGCTCTGTCAGTAAATTCAATAACTTCTAGACACCTGATTATGTAATTTCTCATGATTATGTAATTTCTAACGTAAATAAAAATAGATACAATTCTATTAATCGAGGAAAAATGGTTAATTACTATTGACTGAAATCCTTTAAGACGTCCTGTATGTATAATATTAACTAAGTTCAGCAATATGTGTGGCTGTACCCTGATGTTAATTATTTTCCAATAACACCCATCTGACCCCACCGCCCCCCAACCCTTCAGCCCCACCCCTCCATTTGTCAGGGTAGATTACCTACTTTATGAGGACAACCCCGGCTGGAGGTGATAACTGGATGCCGAAATGGTTCCACAGTGTGTATACTCTAGCATGAAGGTCAACGGTTGTCAGCAGTGTGTGTGTGTGTGTGTGTGTGTGTGTGTGTGTGTGTGTGTGTGTGTGTGTGTCATTTGGCAGCTCTACATTTCAATCACAAAGTGTCATCCTTTTGTCTCAAAAGTTAAAATCACACACCCAATACCAAAAAAGGGCACCTGAGCACCAGGTTCTAAATAAAAACAGACATTTTTTTAGCTATTACTACATGTATACTATTATTTATATCGCTATAGTAAGAATGAGGCCAGTGCAGACACTCAATTTCATTTCTACAATTATACCAAGTTACATATAATTATTTGTGATTACATGTCATTTTCGTTGACTGTTTTCACTTTCAGAGACATCATGATCATGGATAAACCTCTGTACACAGAGTAGAGGTATTATTATATGATGTGGTTGGTGAGCATATGGGGGGAGATCTAATTACAGGTGCTGCATTTTGCTTAAACCTCCTACCAAATTAGATGTTTCCACTTCCCACCCACTTTCTAGTCCGCTCTAACTGAACTGGACCAGGGCTCAACAAACCAGCAGTTCACTTTAAACGGTATAGAAAATCTAAAGCTGCTCGGACGAGACCACTGTTTTATTCTACTTTTGTTCTGACAGACAGAAGAGCTCTGCTCTGTTTCACTGAACTAAATAATGCTAGCACTCCAAGGCATCGACGGCGAGCTTCCACTCATCATTAGTCACGTTAGAGTTCCTGAGTGAAGTAATCCTTTAATGACAGGTCTAATTTAAACCTCAGCTACATTTTCAGTGCTTTCGGGTGTTCCTTGGGGGCAAGAGTGATTTTTTTTTTTTTTTGTAAAAAAAAACCCTAACAGAATTACAATTTTAAAAAAGTACTACACTGCTACACAACCCCATGAAGGTGGAGGTCAAGTCTTTTAAACACCAGTCAGGTGGTGCCATGTCGCTGCAACACAATCTTTTCTTTTCAAGGACCCCTAAGCTTCTGACACAATGAAGTCTGACAGCCACATTCTCAGAGATCGACTGAAGCACAAGTCAAACAGCCAGCAACATGCAGTCTGGTTACGACCGTAGAATTTCAACAGGGGTTACAGCAGGTCAAACATGACACGGATTCCTTCAAAGTCCCAGCCAGCAAAAACCAGAGACTAAAGAGCAAACTATAATGCTCTTTAGTAACTGGTTCAATCTTTCTCTTTTACTACTTTCACTTAAAAAATTTGCCCCCCCCCCCCCCAATCCCATCCCAGAGTAGGCCAGGTGGAGGCCACATTTCCTCTGACTGGCAGGAACAGGAGCACCAGCAGGGAGCAGGCCGAGAGGCTACAGACAACAGATGGCTAGAGCACATGTACGCTCACAGGTCCAGCAGTTTATCATCCGTAGACATTTATTGATTATAATTTTTGCTTTTAGAAATGCAAAGATTCTCAAAATTCTGCTTTAAAAACAAAACAGACCCATTCAAGACCAACCAAACATCATCCATCAAACAGTACCATAGAGACATAAGTTACACAAGAGTCTTATTCTTTTTCACTTGTTGTAAGCTCCAAATTTTTTTTAATTATTTTAACAAATCACCATACATTTAACCAACTAGTAATTAAGTAAATTTCAAGATCTCTAATGTGGCTAACAAACAAGACATGTGACTAAAGTCGATATTAGATCAATATTTAATGCTGCATTAGGGGTTAAGGAGCTAGCATAGTGTTTCCTCAGCTTATTCAATGGTATAAGCACATCAACCGAGTGATAACTACATCATTACTTATAAAGGAAATGCTAACATAGCAGCTTAATGCTAGCTTGCTATTTAGCTTGTTTTGACATTTAACGTAAACAACTAGACAAGCTAAGATAACGAGACAGTTGAAGGCTCTTAAGAGTTAGAAACCAGTCGGTTTGCCTTTATCCTATATATTTATTATGTCATTACACAAATGTCGTTAGAGACATGAAAAATGTTCTATAATGATAGTTTGTTGGTACAGTAATTCTAACTAGACCGTGGGCTGTCTATACCGCTAATGAGAGACCGAATTTCTACGTGGAGATGCTGTAAGATAAAGGATAGAAGAAATAATCCAAAATGCCCAGAAAATGCTTTGAGGAATAAAAACTTCAAGAGGTGCAGTTATGAAAAAATAATAAAGAAGGTAAAATTAGACTAGCTCTGCTTCACTACACCATTTCTCAGGCTTATTGTTTCACTATAAAATATAAGTCCTGAGGTTTTTTATACCCTAAAAGCAACTTTTAAATATAAAACAAGCACATTTAGAGCTGTGTATCAAAACAAAGGTGGGACAGAAAGTGTAACTACTGCATTATGGACAAAACCAGATATTACACAGGCAGTGTAGACACAATGCTAACCAACTGAACAGGAACAAGCATGTCGGCTTCCAACACCACTGCCAAAACCTCCCCATAACGGTTATTTATAAAATATCTAATCTAGAAAAAAGGTATGGAACACACTATAACCTGCGTGTGTATTTGTAAGACAGATAACTGGTCTCCAGAGACACCACAAAGCATTTAAGTCCTCAGTCAGTTGGGTTTTTCCACAGGGAATAAAAGCAATAATAATCAGCCTTTTAATTGTTTCTCTTTTTTAATAAAACCCTGAAATCCCAGTGGTCTTTGAGATCAGCATTACCCTCCCTGTTTACGTTTGACTGACACATCTGGGCTGCTTTTCTTCCCGCATGCCAAACCCATCCATGGAAATCCTGGTCCATATGTGAGAACCTCAGAAAGTCTCAGTTGCTGCTACTGTCAGTTTGAGCATCAAGTCTTCCTTGGTGGTGTTGCGGCTTGAACTCAAATCTTCTAGATCCACCTAGTTGAGGATCAGTTAACCCTTTAGAGTATTTTTTATATTTTTTTCTTGCCAGCTTCACCTCAGGCTTTAGGAATAAATAAATTAGAATGAAATATATTACTAATATAATAAGAGTTTTTTAAAAGTCGTATTGACTTAAATTGACTGTTTTTAAATCAACAGCTCAGTAACATCACAATAAAAGAAGATTTTGCTTCATGTGTACTTGACGATGATGGTATTTTAATAAATAAACATATTAGTTGACATTTCCTAACGTGCCATGACTCATTCTGAAAACTAATAAGAACTGTGGCTCAAATCCACACAGTTTCCTTTTTTCAGTTACCATTTAACACGTTCAAAGAGAACATCGGATTTATAAGATAATGATAACTAGAACTGAATTTAGTTGGATAAATGTATCCCCCTAATCCCACCAGTACACCAAATTAAGGCTCTTGTCAAGCATACAGAGGGTAGAACAGATTCACTTTGTTCCCTTATCCCTTCCATCTGCTTACACATGCTGAATGCACAAGCCTGGTCTAAAGACAGGTGATGGTAAGGATAGATCATACGTATTGAGGGATAAAAATCAGGAACGTTTACATCTGGCAGGCACATGCTGCCTCCGATTCTCCTCCTTTGTCTGAAAGTCAGGGCTGAAGTGAAGAAACATCAAATACGTCACAGAATGAATTTGTTAAAAATACAAGTTCGTAATCCAAACAGCTTCTTGTACAGATTAAAACTGCCAGAAATAGACAATGATTTTAAAGACAAGAAAACCTTGCTCATATATAACTCTTTTCTGACGGTTTACAGAAAACACATCCTGTGTGATGGTGCCAGCTTGGCTGTCCAATGTTCCTCATAGAGGATTTTTTTGTACAATCCATCACTGATTCAGTCTTTATAGATCTTGCAAAGTAAAACAGGAGCTGCAATAAATTAAGAGCATGATCTGCAGCAGCGTGCCAGCCGCCCGCTTTTACAGCCCAACGACGAGGATTTTACGGCTAGCTCTTTTTGTGGTGGGGTGGGGGGCACTTTGATCTCTCTGCTGCACTCGGAACATTACAGCAATGAATCCAGGCAGGATCGTCGTGGTAAAGCCGTAAAGAGAAAGTGCAAAGACAGCAACAAGTAACATGGAAATGTTAAAAAAGAAAAAAGGGAAATTGAAGAGAGGTGTGACAGATGGTGGAGGCTCTGATGAGCTGTGCATACACGATTAAGGAACTATAGATAAAAACAGAAGGAAATAATTAGTAGTCTCTGAGAACAGAGAGAAAGGTGTGGATTTTAAGTAAGATGTTATTAGGAGGCACAGCAGGATGAAAAGTGAATGAAGGGGTTAATTTAAAAGTGAAAACAAAACCCCAATACTGAGCAGGTAAAATCATACGTATGCAAATCTGGTCCTAATTTGAATATATAAAGCCAGAGGGAATATATGTGTCTATGTGTGTGAGTGTTTAAGACATGGACATCAATCTAGTGTTGTTTAATGTCCTGAATCCAATCTCACGTTCACCACCTCCACCTAATACCTTCAAACCATCTCATGGTTTGTGTCAGAAGAAACCGCCAGATGTTCTCTCATAGCAGTGATGGGGTTTTTTTTATATGGGGAGAAAACTCACACAGCCTCACCTGCTGCGCTGCCTTTGTCCTGGGATGAACTTACATCAGCTGCTTTTCACATATACAACAGATACACAGATCAAACCAAACACCTTAGGGAACATTGCTGTCCTGTTGAGCTTTATGTGTTTGAGTCAGTGGAAATACTGTAGCTAAGTGTTGCATTCATAAAGCATCTCAGGTGCTTGGATTGAATTTATCTTTATTTGTTGTTTTTAATAGAAAAGGTGAGGTAAGGACTCATTATTATCGATTCTTCTTCTCCTTTCGGCTGCTCCCATTAGGATCGCGGATCGCTCTTTTCCACACTACCCTGTTCTTCCCATATCTTCCTTCACTACATCCATAAACCTCCTCTTTGGCCTTCCTCATTTCCACCTGCCCAGCACCTTCATCCTCAGGATTCTCCTACCAATATACTGCATGTCCCTCCTCGGCACATGTCCAAACCATCTCAACCTAGCCTCCCTCACCTTGTCTCCAAAACATCCTACATGCGCCGTTCCTCTAATAAACTCATTTC
>JAOTRA010088562.1:0-12139 GCA_026260255.1 Pseudolaguvia tuberculata | reverse complement strand
TCTATCTATCTATCTATCTATCTATCTATCTATCTATCTATCTATCTATCTATCTATCTATCTATCTATCATTTAAGCAATAATCAATTTCACAATGAACTTGTCAAGTCATAGATTTCTTTTAATGTATTCAAATTGTTATAATAAAAACATGTTCTAAACAAGTTTAAGGTTTTATTGTCATTTTAACCATCTATGACAGATCAGTATACAGTAAAATGAGACAACGTTGACAATAGACAAAGACAATAACACAGACATAGCCAGCCCAGACTAAACAAACATCATATTTGAAATGCTTTGATGAATCTAATGTAGTCTGTAATTCGGTTTTATCTGGATCACTCGATTAATGGTTTTGATATTTAATGCTGTTTTGAAAGGGATCAGAGGTTCTGTGAAAGTTTTTGCAAGAACTTTAATTTCAAGCATGGAGTCCCAGCTCCAAAAAGGAAAATCTGAGGCAAAGGGAAAGTTTCATGAAAGCGGAAAAAATATAGCTCTACACCACTACCAATTCCACCACTGTTAGGACCTTTTGCAAGACCCTTAACCCCTGCCCCAGACACTTAACCCCTGCCCTTGTGCAAGACCCTTAACCCCTGCCCCAGACCCTTAACCCCTGCCCTTTTGCAAGACCCTTAACCCCTGCCCCAGACTCTTAACCTCTGCCCTTGTGCAAGACCCTTAACCCCTGCCCTTGTGCAAGACCCTTAACCCATGCCCAATTAATTGCCTAATCATTCATTCATTCATCTTCTTATTCACGGGGTCACGGGGGTCTGCTGCGGCTATCCCAGCACACACAGCGCGAGAGGCGGGGGTACACCCTGGACAGGTCCCCAGTCCATCTCAGAATTGCCTAATCAACTATTTCATAATTGAATTAACTGAATTAATCAATTATTGAAAAGGTCTCCTCAACCTCACCTCCAAAAATTGTCCACCTTAGATATCTGTCTGTCCATATTTCTATGGTTGGCAAGAACCAGGCCTGGCTGAAGGCACTTTACATCCCTCTACTAATACTGGATCTTCCTTTGAGCATGTAGCATTGCTCAACTTGACACACAATCCCTAAAGATGCAAGCCATTGATCATGACCAGAGGTGAACCAAGGGGAAGTTGGCAAAAATAATAGAGGGGGCTCTTATAAAAAGAATGATCAGGGAAATAGATATTTATAAAACTTTTACTTTTAAGTAGTCAAAACAGAAATAATAGAACATAATCATTTTCATTCTAATAAACAAAACAGAATCTTCAGAATTACAGTAACACTTAATACCTGCTAAACACTAAATAAAACACATAAAACTTACATGAACCTGTTTCCAAGTAAGCTTTACCTCGAAAATAACCTTGAATTAAAAACATTGAAAACATCTCATAGAATTATCCTCAGGTCAATCTTATCTCGATCACTGACCGCTGTTATGTTTCCTCTTTTTCCTCCTCTCCTTGCTCTTTCATGCTAATCCTCTTAGCAAATGTACTGTGCTAGTTTTCAAATGGCAGCCAGCTGATCAGGAAAATATCATGACCTTTCTGTTATAAAATTTTTCTATCTTCTCTCTGGTTCATATGAAGACCTAAGTTCTACCTTTTCACAGATGAAAGGTATTCTTAACCCTTTTATCATTTTATACCAGCATAAATGAGCCACATATTTTTCAATTACAACATTCTTTTGGCGTAGTGGATAGCACAGTGGCCTCACAACAGGAAGGTCCCGGGTTTGAATCCCAGGCCGGGATCTTTCTGTGTGGAGTTTGCATGTTCTCACTGCGCTTGCATGGGTTTCCTCCAGGTGCTCTGGTTTCTTTCTAAAGTACAAAAACATGCATATGAGGTGGATTAGTGATTGTAAATTGTCCATAGGAGTGAATGTGTGTGTGAATGGTTGTTTGTCTATGTGTGTTTCTCTGAGATGGACTGGCGACCCGTCCAGGATGTACTCCCGCCTCTCGCCCTATGTGTGCTGGTATAGGCGCAGCAGACCCCTGTGACCCCGGATTCGGGAATAAGCGAGTAAGGTGAGTTCAATCATCTTCTTGCCCACTTATTCCTTCATTCAGGGTCAAGGGGGTCTGGTGGTGCCTATTCCAGCGCAGATAGAGAGAGAGGTGGAGGAACAACCACTTACACACATTCACTCCTGTGGACAATTTAGATTCACCAATCAACCTAATCTGCATGTTTTTGGACTGTGGGAGGAAACCGAAGTATCCGGAGGAAACCCACGCAAGTGCTCAAAACCACCCTTTATTTGAGTTCATCCCAAATTTTTTAGGGAAAACTTTTCTTTCAAAGTGAGGAACAAGGACTCCTGGGCCAGAAATCAAACCCAGGACCCTCTTATTGTGAGGCGACTGTGCTAAACACTACACCACTGCGCACCCTTATTTATTTTTTTGTCTTAGATATTCAATAATGTCTGAAAAGCCAATTCCACAATAATCATAAAAATGCCATTTAGCTTTCGGACTCTATTACATTCATTTTTATAATGAAGAAAATTAAATTGGAACATTTTTAATATATTGACTTCATAAATTTGAAATTAATTTTTCAGTCTCCAACAGGAGTTCAAGTTAGGTCATGCCAACTCCAACCACCTCCAACAGCAAAATCTTTATTCACACTGCATGTCCAGTGATTCTTATTGGAGACGGTACCGCCCCCCAGTGGGCACTGATACAATGTCAGGTGAACGACAGGGAGTGCCTAGTTGAACTCAAATAGTGGGTAAGAACATTGTGTTTCTATGTGGTAATGCTGCTAATGTAACAGCTTATCTTTGGTATGTTTTTTTTTTTTACTATATACTAAATTATTTAAGTTCTTTTTTAATAAAAATATTTGTTGTTTTTTATTCTATTATTAAATAATAACGGTTACACATAAATGATGATCTGATAAAATGAAACAGGCAAAGCAGAAAACATGCATGGGAGTGGCAGGGCTTTTTATTTAACACATTATAAATGTTCTTATTTTTACACTGGCGTAGTGGTTAGCACGGTCGCCTCATAACAGAACGTCCCAGGTTCGATTCACGGGATCGGGCATCTTTCTGTGTGGAGTTTGTATGTCTCCCCGCGCTTGCGTGGGTTTCCTCCAAGTACTCCAGTTTCCTCCCACCGTCCAAAAACATGTACATTAGGTTGATTGGTGGTGTGTGGTTGTTTGTCTATGTGTTGCCCTGCGATGGACTGGCGACCCATCCAGCGGTCACATAGGCACCAGCAGACCCCTGTGACCCTGAATTAGAGAGCAAGCGTGAGAGTAAGAAGATGAATGAATGAATGTTCTTATTATACAATAAACATTTTAAGATACCACATTGGTATTTATCTTCTTTTGCATGATAAAGTAATGATCTGCATATAGAATGGATTAAATGTGATAGTATAAAATCTAAAACATAGTGTAGAATAACTGCCAAGTAACCCGAGCAATTAATCTGATTAAGTCTGAATTTTATTCCAGAATCCCAGAGGAGACATATGATATATTCATACTCACTTGTTTATGGGGAACTGTTTAAAAACAGCAATATAAATATTGCAGTTCTGCATATATCAGACTGCAATATAGAGCAACCCATAGGTACCATCTAAGGAGTCTTTGTTTATTCTCATCTCAGCTGTTTGAGGGTGAAGAACAGCTAGCTATCCATAATACTTTTTGTTCTAATTCAATGTATTAGCAGGGATTCCCAAAAGACAAATTAATCACCTTCATGAACTATTTAAATCAAGTCATTACAGTCCTTAAATGATAAAGTGTCAGTGTAGTCTGAGTGACCTTGGCAGACCCTCCATACCATCACTCAGTTTGAATAAAACTATTATATCGTTATACCACCTATCAGATAAGGAGCATTGTTAAATCTCTGAGACAGAAAAGGAAGTCTATATAAACATCAGGGTAATTAGATACTGGTATCTAATACAGTGCAGGTTAGAGCCTCTCTCCAGATTTTCCACCAGAATTGGTACATCATCTTAATCCGTTATTATATGTTTAAAGGCATCACAGAAACCAGTGCTTTCATTCATTCATTCATTCATTCATTCATTCATTCATTCATTCATTCATTCATTCATTCATCGTCTTGCCTGCTTGTTCCCTCATTCGGGATCACAGCCTATCCCAGCGCACATAGGGTGAGAGGAGGAGGTACACCCTGGACAGATCGCCAGTCCTTCTCAGGGCAACACATAGACAAACAACCATGCACACACACATTCATGACTGTGCTATCCACTACGCCATCACGCCTCCCACCATTGGTTTCTTCTAAGAAAAATAACTGCTAGGGTTTAAAATGTGTCATCTTGGCATTTCCAGGGCTTGGGGATTCATCTCATTGGACTAGCATGCCTCCAAATAATCCATGCTATAGTCTGTGCATATTCATGAACATCTCCAGCAATTGACTGATATTGATGACAATGTCTTTGGTAGCCAGGAGGCTTTCATTATTTATATATGCTTCATTAATTGTGTCAGTGGAATAAGAAATTGTCTGCAGCCTGTGCTAAATGAATATAGATATGATCTTAACTAATAAAGCCCAGTGCTCATTTATCACTCATCAAAGTTATAATTAGCACTGCTCTGAAGTTTGAACATTTACTCTCCTGGCATTGTGAACTGAATGCACACGTTCTCGGAAGTATGTTACATGTACCTTCTTCAAAAGTTTTTGCTACTAATTTTGCGTACTTTTCTTCAGATTAGTGTATCAGACATTGCCTCTGGATGTTTAGGTTATGACATTGCTTATGCTGCCAACTTTTCCACACTAATCCTGCTGTTCAGGTGCTCGCTAATACCCTGCTAATCTTCAATCCATGAACTGTACAAATGCCAACTGGCAATGGAAAATTTGGGCACAAGAATATTGCTTTCACTTAAAACTGTCACTATACACTATTTTATATTAGTATCATAGGAGTGAAAGGTTGTTCGTCTATGTGTTGCCTTGCGATGGACTGGCAACGTGTCTAAGGTGTACCCCTGCCTCTTTCATTCATTTGATATCATCTATGAATCAAAAGTTTGCATATACACTGCAAATCATTATGCTCAATTCTGATTTTGTGACTATATCTGATTTTTTGTCAATTCACTTACATCATCTTTTAAAACTGTTCAATTTCTGTATTTAAACAGCATAATTTTAACTGACCGGAAAAGCAACTAAAAATGGTACAATAATTTATAGTCAGTTATGCATAATACTGCTGTCATTCTACGGGAACGCAAAGTCAGATAGATTTATCAAACCCTTACGCAGAGTGGTAAGAAAATGGAGATTTATTAAGGGGAAAAAAAACGACCACAAAACGGGTGCAAAAACTAGCGTACGGAGAATACACAAGAATCCAGAACTAGAAGCATTTACAATAATCCCAAGCGAGAGTCGAGTCAAGAGCATAAATACATGGAAAATAAATGCACACAAACAGACACAACAACACAAACATTCATTCATTCATTCATTCATTCATTCATTCATTCATTCATTCATTCATTTATCTTCTTACATGCAACCAAAGGAAACAAAATGCATGAACCAACAAACTCAAAGAAAAACTGTCTGAAACTGTAGGCGTATTGGTGGTGTCAGAGAGGGGGAATGACAGTACCCCTCCTGGGTACCTCCAGGCGTGGTTGAGCACAATCTTGACCAGAACCAACATCTAGAAATAGAACAAAAACAAACTGAACAAAACCTGAAAAGGAACAGACAAAACCGGACAGACATGGACACAGCCAGACAAGAAAGGGCAAGACAAAGACAGAATAAAAAAAACAATAGACAAATGGAAACACGGCTGAAGGCAGGATGGAAGGAGAACCAGGCCCATGGCTGTAACAAAGGTCCCAACTTCTAAGCCAGGATGAGGACGCATGACATCAAATGGCCAGGGGTCCTCTCGGACGAGATGGAGACAACTAGGGTGAATCAGGGACAGCTGGGGCCCCTTCAGGTAAGCTGGGGATGGCTGGGTCCCCCAGGTGAGACAAGAACAGCAGGGGCCCCCTCAACTGAGACTGGAATGGCTGGGGCCTTCAGGAGGTGCTGAGTGTGTGATCCTGTCTGGAGTCTGATTCTCACAAATGCGGACAGAGAGCAATAGCTCTGAGGTCTTGGCTCAACTGCTGGAAATTCCCCTGGTAAAAGCCCTGAAGCGCACCCTAATTCTCCCCCAATCTGCTGGTTTCCGTCTCTGATAGGTTCATTCTGTCATGCTCCGAGGACGGAAATTCAGATAGGTTTATCAAACCCATGCGCAGAGAGGTAAGGTGAATGGAGCTGGTAATTAGCCGCTGAATTGGCTCAGGTGCGCGGTGCGAGAAGTAAGGCATACAATTGCAGAGTAGAAAGAAAATTATACGAGTTAATTTTTTTTATTTTTACTTTTTACAAATAACTGAAAAGTGCATTCAGCCCCATTTTCTCTGAGTGCATCCAATTGCCTTCAGAAGTTGCCTGGTGATTGCTGACTGATCAAATGTTGGCCTAATGATTAAATAGAGTCCACCTCTGTGTAATTTAATGTCAGTACAAATACAGCTGTTCTGTGACAGCCTCTGTGGTTTGGTATAAGAATATTAGGGTACAAACAGCATCATGAAGTCCAAAGAACAGACCAGATGGGTCAAGGATAAAGTTGTGGAGAAATTTAAAGCAGGGTTAGGCTATAAAAAGATTTCTCAAGCTTTGAACATCTCACAGACCACTGTTCAGTCCATCATCTGCAAATGGAAAGAGTATGGTACAACTGCAAACTTACCGTCCATCTAAACTAACAGGCCGAACAAGGAGAGCACTGAGGAGAGATGCAACTAAGAGGCCCATGGTGACTCTGGATGAACTGAAGGCATAGTGGCGGCGACAGAAAGGGGGCATGACAACTGCATAATCTGCAGAATATTTTTTTATACAGTGCCTTGCAAAAGTATTCACACCCCTTGAGAACTTTTCCACAATTATTTTCTCACACATTTGCACATCTAGACTGAAAGATTGCCCTGTATTTGGCTCCATCCATCTTTCCATCAACTCTGACCAGCTTTCCTGTCCCTGCTGAAGAGAAGCAGCCCCAGAGCATGATGCTGCCATCATCATGTTTGACAGTGGGCATGGTGTGTTCAGAGTGATGTGCAGTGTTAGGTTTCCGCCACACATAGCGTTTTGCAGTTAGGCCAAAAAGTTACATTTTGCTCTTATCTAACCAGAGCACCTTCTTCCAAATGTTTTCTGGGTCACACACTCATGGCTTCTAGCAAACTGCAAATGGGACTTCTTGTGGTTTTCTTTTAACAATGGCTTCCATAACGTCCAGATTTGTGCAGTGTACGACTGATTGTTGTCCTATGAACAGATTCCCCCAGCTGAGCTGTAGATCTCTGCAGTTAATCCAGAGTCACCATGGGACTCTTAGTTGCATCTCTCCTGAGTGCTCTCCTTGTTCGGCCTGTTAGTTTAGGTAGACCGTAAGTTTGTACCATACTCTTTCCATTTGCAGATGATGGACTGAACAGTAGTCTGTGAGATGTTCAAAGCTTGAGAAATCTTTTTATAGCTTAACCCTGCTTTAAATTTCTCCACAACTTTATCCTCGACCCATCTGGTCTGTTCTTTGGACTTCATGATGCTGTTTGTACCCTAATATTCTTATACCAAACCACAGAGGCCGTCACAGAACAGCTGTATTTGTACTGACATTAAATTACACAGAGGTGGACTCTATTTAATCATTAGGCCAACATTTGATCAGTCAGCAATCACCAGGCAACTTCTGAAGGCAATTGGATGCACTCAGAGAAAATGGGGCTGAATGCACTTTTCAGTTATTTGTTAAAAAAATAAATAAATAAACTCATGTATAATTTTCTTTCTACTTTGCAATTGTATGCCACTTTGTGTTGGTCTTTCGCAAAACATGCCAATTAAATATATTTATGTTTGTGGTTATAATGTGAGAAAATGTGGAAAAGTTCAAGGGGTATGAATTCTTTTGCAAGCCACAATAAAATTAAAAAGTCCAGAAGCTGAACATACTTGATCTCACTGTCTAGTCTGTATTTATCCAAGGAGAAAATCTTCATATATATTTCAGCAGCTTTCCGACGCAGTGTGACATTTACACAGCATGCATTGCTCTTTATATTAGATCGGCACATTAATGTTTTTAATGTTTTTTAATGTTTGTCTTGGTCACCAAAGCCATTGATCTTCATGAACTTCACAAGCACCTGCATAGTTTTAAAGTACAATATTTTATAACATTATCTTGACAGACAAGAACCAGTACAGATCTTATATCTCCTACATGGATGTCATGGTGCATTATAACTAGCCGTGAGTTTCTAATTGAAAAATATCTCCATGTGCGTATATAAGCAGCATGGTGGCACAGTAGGTAATTGGAATAACTCCAGGGTCCCAAATTTTAATCCTGTGCTTGAGTCTGTGTGAAGCTTTGCAAGTTCTCTCATGTTTGTGTGAGTTCCGTCTATCACCAGATGCATGCTGGTAGCTAAATTAGTTATGTAATATTACTCCTTGGTCTTAATGAGTATGTGGATGTATGCATGCATGGCTTGCATCTTATACAAGTTGGATGACTGAGCTAAGAATCAGGATACACGGAGTCCAAAAGAAAACAATGGGAGTCTATTTTTCCTGGCCTTTGAGGAAGAAACTTTTGCCCCTCCACCAATTGTACAGATGTATGAAAGAGGTACATGTACGTTGCTCTGGATAAGGACATCTGCCAAATGTTGTAAATGTAAAAAAAGTAAGACAGACACTCCCAGGACTTATCACAGGTTGCATATTGGAATATACAGTCTGCAATGGACTGGTGACCTGTCCAGGGTGCACACCTTCCTTTTTCCCAATTTGCAACCAAATTAGGGAATAAGCAGGTTAGAAGATGAATACATTAATGAATGGAATATGCAGTCATATTCACACCAAATAATTCATTTACAGTAAAAACATCACAGACATCACAGAATTCCTAGCACGTGATATCAGAATCACCCCCAAAAAAGATTTGTTTTCTTACCAAAGGAGATCACAGACACCTGATTATTGAATACCCTTGGGGTGTCCTAGGAGAGAAATAAGGAACCAAGGCAGCATAAATCTCAGTGTAAATGTTTTCACATCTGTATCTGCACAGAGACGACAGCTGCAATACACCAAAACTCAACTGCTGACGGGGGGAAAAAAACCTTGGGAGAAACCAGGCTTAGTCTGCGGGTCGGCAGTTCTCTTCTGATCAGAAGAATCAGAACTATGCAGCAAGTATCTATGGTCTAGTTTGATTGACCATCTAGAAGACATAGGTCATCAGTTAAACTACTTCTACGGCTTATCCAACAAATGAGCTGGACGCAGACTGGATCATGGTGAATCACCAGACATTTGATTGAATATCTTACTTCAGTCAGCTCACACAAAATGTTGCTCCAATTCCATTTATTTTAATGATATTAAACTTACTGTTTTGTATAACATTTTTACCCCTTGTATCAACTTCATAACTATTATTTCCATCCCATTACCTAGTTATTGTTTTGTCCTTTTTTTTTTTTTAGATAAACCGGTAAACCTTTGCTGTTGCAATGTTATAAAACTGATTAAAGATTCTAATAAAACAATGATGTAATGGGGAGGAAAAAAAAAACTTTAATCTGGGCCAATTTTTTTTGTTAGAAAATTGTCTTTGGTGTAAGTTGGTTAAGTTTCGTTTAGAAGCTGGTGTGATTTGTTTATCGGCAACATGTGTTAAAAATGATATTAAGGTGTAGGTGATTTATTTCCTTTTTTAAATTTTATTTCTGAAGGTTTATACACATTAATTATAATGAATGTGTGTGAATGAATGTGTATAACTATTTGTGTTTGTGTGTATTGCTTGTGTCACTACTATACAACCAAGGTGTCCCACAACCTCTATCCTGAGTCTCTTGAGAACGGCTATAGGTTTGCTGCAGTCACAGCCAGGGACATAGCCAAGCAGCAGGAATATCTGCAGTGTCATTTACTCTGCTGAGAAGGTGATTGACTGCAGTCTTCCATCTCTACAGGAACTTTACACCTTCATGACCCAATGCGAATCCTAGCTAACCTCTTGTCATCCTGATCCCACACTCTTTCAATGCTTTCCTGACCATAAATCTTTTTCTGATTCAGAATTTTCCACATGAACAAATGGCTGGATTTAGAGCTATTAAAAAAAAATCATTTTATTAAATGATTAATTATTATTTACAAGGATCACATGGTTTGCTGTTTCTGCTAAATTACTCATGCATTGCATTTTTAATAAAAGTGTTTGCTATTACAAGCATATTTGTCAAGAGCAAGGAAACATTCATTCATCTTCTTACCCGCTTATTCTTAAATTTGGGGTCACCGGGGTCTGCTGCGCCTATCCCAGCACACATTGGGCGAAAGGTGGGGGTACACCCTGGACGTGTTGACAGCCCGTCTCGGGGCCACACATAGACAAACAACCGTTCACACACACACGCACACACACACACACGCACACACACACACACACACGCACACGCACACGCACACGCACACGCACACACACACACACTCCTATGGACAATTTATAATCACCAATCCACCTAATCTGCATGTTTTTGTACAGTGGGAGAAAACCGGAGTACTCGGGCAAGCGGGAAGGAGAAAATACAAACCCCGCACAGAAAGATTCCGGTCCGGGATTCGAACCCGGGAACTTCTTGTTGTGACGCAACTCTGTTTCTGCCTTTTCTCCTGTCTGTTTTTGTTCTTTTCTCTGTTCCGTCTATCTCAGCTCCTGTCTGTCTCTATTCCTGTCTCTACCTCCCTTCCCATTTGTTTCTGTTACCGTCTGTATCTGCTCCCGTTAAATGGTTAAAATATTAGACTCCTAATTAAAAGACCAGTGTTCAATTCCCAACACCATCGAGTTATCGCTGTCGAGCCCCTGAACAAGACCCTTAACCCTTAATTGTTTAGTTAAATAAAAGAGATGTGAATTGTATATATGATATGTACGTAACGATATGCAAATTTCTCTAAATAAGGTTGTCTACCAAATGCCGTAAATGTGGAATGTAGGAAAATAAATACTATTCAATCATATTTCTAGTATTCCAGTATAGCACAAGAATTACATCATCACCTCCAAATTTTGCAGTCCTGTAACAGTGCCTACGTCATACAATTTTAAACACTTTTCACAGCAAGGTTGCCATTTATATAATATTGTCAGACTCTTCTCTTGTAGATCCCAACTACAGTTGTGGTGTTGCCCCTTGACATGACTATGAACTAGGCATATGCGAATGTAACCGAAACAAACTAAAATCTTGCAATAAGACTGTTGCCCCTCTAAAGTGTGCTTGAATGATGGGATAGTGCAGTAAACAGACTGTTTTCCAATTAGATTTCATTTAGGCATCTATGCTTATCAGGGGTAATTACCTTCACTCTGTCACTTCCTCCTAATTGACTCATTAATGGACATCACTTTGTTGCATAGTAATGGAAATTAACGATCCTGGACAAATTTGATCATTTCCAACAAAAGAAAAATAAATAAATGAATAAATAAATAAATACATTATAACCAAGCTGGAAAAAGTCACACATTTTCACAGACTTTGATTTATTTGTCAAACCAAAGAGTGGACTAAACGAGCGTTAATGGCTTTTTGTACACGCTTTAGCTTTACTAATCAGCATGTTTTGTCAGATACTTGCAAGTTAATGCAAAATATGAGGGAAAAAACAATTATTGATTTTCAAAAGTAAAGGTATAAATTAAAAAAGAAACCCCAAAGAAAGAAAAGAAAACTTAATGCGTGGCTCACAGGGATATCTCGATACCAGCACCACACATCACTATTCACAGCACATAAAATGGAAATATCGGACTGACCAATATATATCTACAGGGTGCGACTTGTGGAAAAACCAGAGGGGGGAGGGTGTTTTAAACGTTTTTGATAAATCGGGCGAATTCAACAGAAGTAGGGATATTTAGACCAGGGGGGAGGGTGGAAACCCATTTGGACCCCTGTCCCCAACAAATCGCACTATATA
>JAOTRA010088496.1:0-12145 GCA_026260255.1 Pseudolaguvia tuberculata | reverse complement strand
AACAAGCAAAAGCAAACGAAAATAAGAAAAGGATTTAAACTAAAGTAAATACCGAAAAAGGAAAAAAAAGGCAGGAAAGAGGGGAAACGGGAACGAGACGTGAACATGGGCTTGAACTTGAACTTGGCATGAATAACATACATTTAGAAACACAAAAAATGATCCAACGATCCTAAGGGGAAAAACACCGGCTTGTAATGCCGGTGAATCAGCCCCAAACGAGACTCAGCTGCGCGCGCGCGCCGCTGCACACCGTCAGCGCTCTGGAGACGCTCAACTGAGAGGAGGACGTGACACTTATTCCCTAATTCGTAGTCATGGGGATCTGCCAGAGCCTATCCCAGCACACATAGGGTGAGAAACAGGGGTACACAAAAAGAAATCACAAAAAAATTTATATAAAAACTAAATAGAATGATCCCTTACTATAACGTGGTTCACCTTTTGAAAGCTGCCACTTTCAGAGATTTATTAGTGTAATTTTTCATGCTTTTTTTACTGCACATTGTGTTCTGTGTCTTGATTGGTTGTAGACCATTGTCAATTAAATCTCCTCTGTGCCGTGTCTATTGTACAGTACAAAATGCATTCAGCTTGGCAAATTTACATAAATATTTGATCGCTAGCAGTGTGACTCTGAAGTGTTGCACTGTATGTTTGCAATTTTTCTCCCCAACAAACAACACTATGTCAACAAAACGTTCATTGTCAAAGGCTCCTGTGGTAGCACCCAGGCTTTGCTCTTTGGTTTCATTCTATAATTATGTCCCTGAATTAGGGAATAAGCAGGTAAGAAGATGAATGAATGAATGAATGAATGAATGAATGAATGAACTCCTATGATGAACAAGGGACCACTGTATTCAAAATAGTAAGAATATATCATTTGATGTGTATCACAGTGATCATTCAGTATGGCATAATTAAAGGAACACATTTTGAAGTCTATTGGTCATTGAGGGATGGATAAACAAGTATATATATTTACATATACAGCATTTAGAAGGTGTGCTTAAAGTCACATCATTGAAAGTTTCAATACTGATATTGTACAATCATAAACACAGTGTAACAACTCTTTTCTGTGCGGAGTTTGCATGTTCTCTCAGCGCTTGCGTGGGTTTCCTCCGGGTACTCCAGTTTCCACCCACAGTCAAAAACATGTACATTAGGTTGATTGATGATTATAACTTGTCCATAGGAGTGAATGTGTGTGTGATAGTTGGTCTATGTATGCCCTGAGATGTACTGGTGAACTGTCCAGGGTGTACCCCCGTCTCTCGCCCTATGTGCTCTGGGATAGGCTCCAGAAGACCACTGTGACCCTGAATTAGGAAGTAAGCAGGTAAGAAAATAAATGAATGAATGAATGAATGAATGAATGAATGAATGAATGAATGAATGAATGAACGTTTAAGTTGTTTAATAAAGAGGTTTGTTTTCAAATGTCTCTTGAAGACAGCTAGTGACTCCGCTGTTCTGACATTGATGGGAGGTTCGTTCCACTATCTTGGTGCCAGAAGACAGAAGTCATGAAACAGGCTGGCCTTGAGTCCTAAGAGATGGTGGAACATGTCAAGCAGTGCTAGTGAATCTGTGGGAACGTGGGAATCTGCATGATCGTGCTACATTATCAAAATGTGAAGAAAAGGATAATTAATTGTCCACAAAGTTTTGGCAACTTAATGTATGTTATAAACAATACACTATATATTTTAGCTGATATATTATTGTTTTAGACTCCCAACGCTTAGAGTCCCACAGAGAATATAAGTTTTCATTGCAAACTTAATTTTGGTTGATCATGTGCGCTGACATGATTAATCATTATCATCATCATCATCATCATCGTTCTGGCGACCCGTCCAGGGTGTACCCCTGCCTCTCGCCCTATGTGTGCTGGGATAGGTACAGCAGACCCCCGTGACCCCGAATCAGGGAATACGCGGGTAAGAAGATGAATGAATGAATGATCATCGTTGTCATCGTCAAAATCTTCGCTGTCACCATCATGTTGGCCTGTTAACTGCAAGATACATGTTTGATTCCCAATGGCACCCTGTTACTACTGCTAGGCTTCCTAATAAAAATAGAGTAGTGCATAGCAGATATCCAGCTAAAGCAAGCCAACCGTTGTCTAATGTGTACATCACACTCCAACGAGCAGTTTGTTAGCGCTCCGGCTTGTTTTCCCAGCCATGCTAATTCAGAAATTACACATCTGTCAACACAACACAACACAACACACCTGTGAGTGAGTTTTCTGAATGTATGATCTGATGTTGTGCCGCACACCGCTTTGGCACGTAGAAAGAGTGAAATGATGCACATGGAAAAGAAACGCTGTAGGGACAGGACATGGACGCAGAGTGAAAATAGACGCGTCCATGTATAAATACACTTAGTTACTACGACATATTGGCTAACACACACACACACACACACACACACACACACACACACAAAGCTTTTGGATTAATTACAGCTATTTTTATGTTTCTATAGCAACAAAGCCAAATTACAGCAAAATTAAATAAATCAACACCATCTGTCAAATTCTAAGTTCACTTAATCAAAGATCAAAAAAACTTTATAAACACAATAAAGAGTGCGTTACATTTACACCTTGTGGCAGTGAATGACTTACATTTATCTCTTCTATACAACTAAGCAATTAAGAGTTAAGGGCCTTCCACTATAATACAAATGTGCTTTAAATTCTAGGACTACAACCAAATGCATTTATTTATTTTTTTTGTCCTTCGGCTGCTCCCGTTAGGGGTTGCCACACTCCCATGATCCACACATTAGACTTGGCAGGGTTTTTATGCTGGATACCCTTCTAAACACAACCCTCCAATTTAACGATTGAATTCGAAGCTGTCTGATAATCTCCTAAATATCTTTAATTTTATTTATCGGATGTTTTCTGTTTCAGCTTGTCTGTAGTTTTACTTCAGAAAAAGAGCAGAGAGTCAAACCCATCTGAGAATACTGATCATCTCTGTAAGTGTAGAGCACCATCGTGTGGTGTATTAAAGCAGTCAGAATTATGCCTTTATAGAAGGCATGTTCCAATTATGTTGAAGAATGTATAGATTTGGGAATAGAGAGAGAGAGAAACACAAAATAAGATAAACAATACTATAAAAAATTTATGGAAGTAGTAGTGCAGTTGTTAAGGTTTTAGACTGCTAATTAAGGATCAGCGTTTGATTCCCAGCACCGTCGATTTGCCACTTTTGGTACATTAGTGCACTGTTTGCACTAATGTAGTGTAAACAGAGGTTTGTTTCAGCATCAAGGTTTGTTTCAGACTCACTCTCTAAATTGCAAAATCCAAACCGAGCAGGGTTACATTCGCTACATGATAGAGGACTGGGTAGTGTGGAAAGAGGACAGGGTAGTGTGGAAAGAGTTATCCACTGTGGCAACCCCTGATGCGAGCAGCGGAAAGGAGGAGAAGAAGAAGAAGAAGAAGAAGAAGACCCACTTATTCCCTATTTCAAGCTCATGGGGGTTGACGGCTAGTCCATCTCAGGGCAAC
This sequence comes from Pseudolaguvia tuberculata, assembly GCA_026260255.1. NCBI lineage: Eukaryota > Metazoa > Chordata > Actinopteri > Siluriformes > Sisoridae > Pseudolaguvia > Pseudolaguvia tuberculata. The sequence continues at coordinate 8,598 of JAOTRA010088496.1, read as the reverse complement.
AGATAGACTGGGCCTTTTTGCTGTTAGGCGACGTACTAACCTCTATGACAATCATTATTCCTTGTCATCCATGCTTGACTAATGTCACAGTCGAACAGGATCTCTTGTTTCTTTCATACAACTGTTGAATTGGGGGTTACCCAGTAGTGGTAACATGGTGGTACAAGGAAACGGACCCCTATCTTACAAGTCTAAATAGCAAAACTAGCACATCACCTCAATAGCCTGTGAAATGTTTGTGAAATGCAACACGACCAAGAAATTTTATGCTGAATTTCAACAAAAACTATTAAAATCTCTCCACAGTACCAGTGTTTCTGATTGTGTTTTGGTGTCCTTAGTATTTACCTTCGAGAGTTCTGATTCAGAGATGGAACGCTGTGGTGGAGTGCAATGTTGGAAACCAGGACTGCGCTGTTGAAAACCCAAAATGTCATCATTCAGTCCTGGTCCGTCCACACACTCCTCTTCCGTGTGTGAGCACGTATTTGCCATACACACCCGATGATCGATTCCATTCTGACTCGGGTTACCGTGGACAGCTGGAGAAATCACAGGAAAACATTAGCAACTAGTTGTGTTAAAACTAAAGAAATCATTAGAAACATTTAGTGACATAATCAAACCTTTGTCCTTTCATGGAAAATTAACACATTAAGGTAATTAAGCTGGGCAGTGCAGGTTTGCATGGGTTTCCTCCGAGTACTCCGGTTTCCTCCAACCGTCCAAAAACATGCAGATAAGGTCGATTGGTGATTCTAAATTGTCCATAGGAGTGAATGTTTGTGTGTGTGGTTGTTTGTCTATGTGTTGCTCTGCGATGGACCCCGCCCCTCACCCTATGTGAGCTGGGATAGGCACCAACAGACTCCTGTGACCCCAAATTAGGGACTAAGCGGGTAAGAAGATGAATGAATGAATGAATGAATGAATGAAGGTCATTAAATTGGGAGATGCGGTAGTGTAGTGGTTAGCGCTGTTGCCTCACGGCAAAACGGTTTGCGTGTTTCCCTGCGCTTGCGTGGGTTTCCTCTGGGTACACTGGTTTCCTCCCACAGTCCATAAAAATGCAGATTAGGTGGATTGGTGATACTAAATTGTACATAGGAGTGAATGTGAGTGAATGGTTGTGTGTCTATGAGATGTCTATGCCCTGAGATGGACTGGTGAACAGGGTGTACCCCTGCCTCTCGCCCAATGTGAGCTGGGATAGGCGCCAGCAGACCCACATGACCCCGAATTAGGGAATAAATGGGCAAGAAGATGAATGAATGAATGAATGAATGAATGAATGAATGAATGAATGAATGTGTGGGGTTGTTTGACTGGCAACCTGTCCAGGTTGTACCCCTGCCCCATACCCTATGTTCGTTGAATTTGGCTCCCCCTCAGTGACCTCGAAATTTGGGAATAAGCAGAATCGAGGATGAATGAATAAATGAAGTCATTAAGCTAGCTGAGTTTGATATCACATTGTTGCATGTTTTTTCTATTCACCAGCACTAGGTGGCACCACAGCATACTTCACTTACCAAAAATTACTCCGTCTCTATTACCACTTAATGTCAAGGATGTGATGTTATTACATAGAGAGAAACTCAAATTTTAAAAAATACATAATTATAAACTTGATTTTCCCATAGTTTTTTATTATAAATTATAGATTAAACAGCTTTATTGGTGTTTCTGTGTTGTTCCTGTTTTATAATTTACTGCATTAGCAACAAAATAAAAGTAAATAATTTAAAGTAAATAAGCAAAAATTTTCTCTTATCAAAATAGAGACCAACATGCTAATGGAATCACGATTGTACTAAATGTACTTTACTGGTGGATCAAATGGTTAAGGTGCTAAGCTGTTGACTGGAAGACCAGGAAACCTGGGTTCAACGTCAAGGAAGACCAAGAAGACCTGGGTTCAAGCCCCACCATTGCCAAGACTCTCCACCCCTCCTCCTCCATTTACTAAGATTTACTATGTGAAGAAGGTATATTTCCTTGATTATTCAAAGACTATATACACACAATATAAATCTAAAACAGCCTTTTGCTTAGATTAGATTTGATTTGATTAAATTAGATTATTACTTAGAATTTCTTCTAATCCCTCACACACCATTTACATCTCTTGCATACAACTTTAAACAATATTTGCAATATTTAATCACTTAATAATGAGAAAATCATTTATGCTTTCAGTGCATAGATGAAGATGAATGAATGAATGAATGAATGAATGAATGAATGAATGAATGAATGAATGAATGAACTTCCAGCTCTTTATATTATGAGGTGATAAACAGGCACCAGTCTTCTCAGAAATTAGACAGTAAAAAGCAAATGCTTAAAATGCTACATTCCCTAAAGCTAGCACAAGTCATTCATTCATTCATTCATTCATTCATTCATTCATTCATCTTATAACCTGCTTATTTTCTAATTTGGTATCCAAGGGCCTATTCCAGCGTACATAAAGAGAGACAGGGCTTACACCAGTCCATTGCAGGGCCACAAGTTACATTTGTTAATGTAATTGTAATTAGCTGAAATTGTATTTTACCATCTTATTCACGAGAATACAAGCAATGTGCTTTTTTACAAACAGCCAATTTCCAACTTTCACTCTAATCCTAACCCACAGGCAAACACATTTGTTATTGCTCGCACTGGGGGCGGGGGTGAGGGTTAAGAAAAGTAAAGGATTTGGAGGTGATAATTAGTTTCTAAAAAAGATCCTCTAATTGCAGGAATAAAAATTTAATTCTTTAATATCACATTAGACGGCGCGGTGATATAGTGGTTATATAGGTTCTATTCCCAGGCTAGGGATCTTACTGTGTGGAGTTTGCATGTTCTAACCCGAACTTGCATGGGTTTCTTCCGGGTACTCTGGTTTCCTCCTACAGTCCTAAAGCTGTCCAGGAAATACCACTGCCTCTGACACCATGTGCGCTGGTATAGGCTCTATCAAACTCAGAATTAGTGAATAAGTTGTTCAGAAGATGAAATGAATGAATAACAGATCAGGTTTTATAAAGTAAACTGTCATGGCCTCCTCTGTTATGAGCGTATCCGGTCTGCTGCGGCGCGCGCACGGGCTCGGCTGCGCTTGAGCGCTCTCGTGTGCGTGAGCGCACAGCTGAGTAAGTGTGTGGCTGAGATTTTAAAAACGCTGTGCACTTCTGTACAAAACACTTACCGCGTTGGCCGTCATATCATTGTCTTGTTGTGCGTTAATTTGTTGTGCATCTTTGTGTCGGAGTTTTGTACGGAAGTGCACAGCGTTTTTAAAATCTCAGCCACACACTTACATCACGCCCATGAGCAAATGTGGGCTGGTGTCCTCCCTGAGACGCTGGTCTGTAGCTCAAGCCTGGGACCTAGACCAGTGTCTCAGGGAGGACACCAGCCCACATCCTCTACCTTTATTTTTATCTCCTCACCACATGCGACTTCCTCACCCCAGGGGAGGCTGTAGTATTTCTGGCCCGCCCAGAGATGTGCCTGGTGAAGTCAGAGGCGGTCGAGGAGCGTCTGCCTGTTCTGGAGGTGGTCAAGGAGTGTCTGCCTGGTCCGGAGAAGGTCAAGGAGCGTCTGCCTGGTCCAGATGTGGTCAAGGAGCGTCTGTCTGGTCCGGAGGTGGTTGAGGAGCCTCGTTCTGCTCCTGAGGAGGCTAGTTCTGTTCCTGTCACGGAGGCTAGGAAGCCTTGTTCTGTTCCTGTCACGGAGGCTAGAAAGCCTCATCCTGTTACTGTCACGGAGGCTAGGGAGCCTCGCCTCGACCCTACCCTTTCTGGGTATTGGATCGTTCATGGACCTGGACCCCCATTATCCCTTCTATGTTTATCTGGCTGAGTATTTTTTTTCTCTTTTTCCTCTTCAGTGTTGGAGTATTTTAGTTTTGCTTATAGCCTCAGCTACAGGGTTTTTTTTATTCAGTGATTGGTGTTGTCTTGTCCCCTTCCCCTCTCGTCTATGTTCTCGTTCTCGTTCCCTCTCTCGTTCATGTTCATGTTTTTGTTCCCTCTCTCGTTCATGTTCATGTTCTCGTTCCGTCTCTTGTTCATGTTTTTGTTCCCTCTCTCATTCTCATTCCCTCTTTCATTCTCGTTCCCTCTCTTGTTTATGTTCTTGTTCCTTCTCTTGTTCAGGTTCTTGTTCAGGTTCCCCTCTCTTGTTTAGGTTCCGTTCTCTTGTTCAGGTTCTCGTTCAGGTTCCCCTCCCTTGTTCAGGTTCCCCTCTCTTGTTCAGGTTCCCCTCTCTTGTTCAGGTTCCCCTCTCTCGGTTCCCCTCTCTCGTTCATGTTCTCTTGTTCAGGTTCTCGTTCAGGTTCCCCTCCCTTGTTCAGGTTCCCCTCTCATGTCCAGGTTCCCCTCTCGTTTCCTCTCTTGTTCAGGTTCTCCCCTCTGGTTCCCCTCTCTCGTTCAGGTTCTCGTTCAGGTTCCCCTCTCTCGTTCATGTTTTTGTTTAGGTTCCCCTCTCTAATTCATGTTCTTGTTCAGGTTCCCCTCTCTCGTTCATGTTCCCCTCTCTCGTTCAGGTTCTCGTTCAGGTTCCCCTCTCTCATTCAGGTTCTCGTTCAGGTTCCCCTCTCTTGTTCAGGTTCTCGTTCAGGTTCCCCTCTCTTGTTCAGGTTCCCCTCTCTCGTTCAGGTTCTCTCGGTTCCCCTCTCTCGTTCATGTTCTCTCGGTTCCCCTCTCTCGTTCATGTTCTCTCGGTTTCCCTCTCATGTCCAGGTTCCTCTCATTCATGTTCTCGTTCAGGTTCCCCTCTCTCGTTCCATCTCTTGTTCAGGTTCTCCTCTCTGGTTCCCCTCTCTCGTTCATGTTCTCCTCTCTGGTTCCCCTCTCTTGTTCATGTTCTCGTTCAAGTTCCTCTCTCTTGTTCAGGTTCTCATTCAGGTTCCCCTCTCTCGTTCATGCTCTCGTTCAGGGTCCCCTCTGTCGTTCAGGTTCCCCTCTCTCCTTCAGGTTCTCATTCAAGTTATTGTTCAGGTTCCCCTCTCTCATTCAGGTTCCCCTCTCTCGTTCAGGTTCCCTTCTATCGTTCAGTTTACCTCTCTTGTTCAGGTCCCCTTCTGTCGTTCATGTTTCCTCTCTTGTTCAGGTCCCTCCTCTCTCGTCTTTATTTTATTTTATTTATTTATTTTTTGTTTATGAATAAAATGGACTATTTTAACCCGCCAATCCTGTGTTTGGGTGCGCTCCTTATCCCCGATCCAGCTCCCCCCACCTGTTCTAACATAAACAATAGTCTCTAAAATTGAACTACTAGCACTGCACTATATCACATTAGGTATTGGATATTTCATCACATCATTTATTTTTTTGGGACAATATTGAATAAATATTCATTCTCCAGATGTTGTATGTGGTACAGTTGTCGTTGTAGTGTACAGTCCCTGATAAAAGTCTTGTTGCTTATCTAATAGCTTAGCAGTAACACACTTTAATAACTTAGCGTAGAACAAACAAAAAGCAAAAACCGGAACTTAAACGAAAAGGCATATACAGGCACCGATACACAGAATAACAATAATCTTATACATGAACATGATTCTCAGGAAATACACTTACAGCGAAGATTAACATGTAGCATTACATGTGCTGAATATAAACAATGATCTGCGCTTAGGTGAGAGCGGTACTTCCTTAAATAACATGTCATCACCCGGGAGACCAATCCACGGGTGAAGATGCTAGAAATGTGGGAGGGGTGTAATCCGGTTCATGACATAACCTCCCCGTAAAAGGACGCCTCCTGGTGTCCCCTAGGACAACGCCCTAGTAAACAAAGCCTGCAGGGAGACATAACGGGAAACACAAACATACATGGGCCAAACTTGAACTTAAACATATAACTGAAAATACAGAGCTAAACAGAACATCGCCCAAAATATACCAAACCAAGTATCAGACAGGCTTGGCAACAGAGAGACAGGCAGGCCTGGAAACAGAGAGAGGCGGGTCTGAAAACACAGACAGATGGGCCTGGAAACACAGACTGATGGGCCTGGAAACACAGACAGACTGACCTGAAAACAGGCAGGAAGTGCGCACAGAAGCAGGCGGGAAACGCACACAGAGACAGGCAGGAAGCGTGCACAGAAACAGACAGAAAAAGACAGACATGACAGGAGTATGCAACTGACAGGCACAGGGGAGTGAGGATTGAAACCGGAAGCTGGACAAATTCTTTAGGAACAGATCAAAACGAGAATGCGGGGAGTTATAGTGGTAGAAAGGAAGGAAGAGTGAGAACAGGAACTGGACAAAAGTCTGGACAGGAGCTGACACAGGGTTAGAGCAACACACAGAGAGAACCCAGAAAGCAGAAACGAGATAAAGCAAGGGACTGCAAAAGAGAAAGGAACCAAAGCAGACTGGGGCAGAAACAGTGACTAGACTGAAATGTGGACAGGGGCACAGAATGGAGCTTCAACTGGGACTGGTTGGAATAGAGAGAGAAGCAGAGATAGACAGGTGCAGCAACAAGAACGATATACGGAATTGAGGCTGCAGGTAGCTGAGATGAACAAAATGGAAGGTCTGAAAACACAAAGATAGATAGAAAAGACAGAAATAAAAAAGAAATGAACATGTACACTAACAGAAACAATGGCATACCGGATTGGATGGGGCGCAGAGAACAGAAACCAAAACTGAGAGGAAGAGAAACTAACAGTACCAGAAAAAGAACCAGCAATGATTAGAAATAAAACAGAGTAGAACTGAGACTAATAGGAAAAAAGACAAAAACAGAACTGGAACAGTAGCATGGACAAGGTATGAACCGATACAAATAGAGGAAAGTAAGGAGAAACAGAAAAGGAAATTATATCAGGCAGGATTGAAAACAGCAGCCAAGACAGGAAAGGAATAAAGAGCTAAAAAGATCCATTCCTGAACTAGGGCAGGAACTAGCTGATGCAAGAAAAGAAACACTCTTATCTAAACGCGCTAATGGAATTGGAGAGAGAATCGAGCAAATAAGAGAACTAATGCAGTTAAATAGAATAACCAGAAGCTGCGAAAAAATGAGAGGGGAAGATAAGCAGATAGCTACAAGAAAACACAGTAAGAGAGAAAAGAACAAACAAAGAACAGAGAAGAAAGCTTCAACCAACAGAAATAGTGACAGCGATGGGAATGCGAAAAGTGACTGGAAATGACACAGGCATAAATACAAAAAGGAACTGAGGCTGAGGCAGACTGGGGCAGGAACAAAAACAGGAATATAAAGAACAGAAATACACTGATTTAACTCGAAACAGAGACACAGAGAAGGACGGTGACAGATGAGAGAAGTCCATGCTAGACACAGATGCAGAAAGAGCAAAAACAGACTAAAACAGGAATCAGAACCGGAATTTGCACATGGATAGATGAAAATAGACAGATCAGCCTGAAGCAAAAGAAGAGAGAAAGAAATGGGTGGTTCAGGGCCATGTACGTTATATGCCTTTCACATCAGCAGGGAATCAGGTACACAAATGTACACAAAAGGTATGGTGTCTTGACAAGTTGCCGCGAGATAGACAGTACCCCTTAACAAAGTAATAAGCAGTCCAACGTCTCTACTAACAGTCTGATACAGTTCAACGTCTCCACTGGCTCAGCAAGGCAGTCCAACGCCTCTTTTGATGTATCTGACTCAAAATGGGATACTCCACTGAAAAAGAAAGTGTCTCCTCACACAACACTGGTACTCCGAAAGCCTCAACCGACCTGCCTTCACCAGGTAGTGTTCGTCCACAGTTTTGCAGGTGAAGACATTGAGGAAAATAACCCATATCGGTCCAGAGATACGGGTGCAGTTACAGTGAAAGTCTAGTATACTGGGGTTCTTTTTAACACACCTGAGACCGAATTGATCTATTATTATTCACACATAAAGCTATAATCTTATACATGTAGTTCAGAGCGCTATCCGGTTTCCCGTTCGCTGCTGTGGACTTGTGAACCGGGGAAAATCCAGAATCGCTCTGCTGTAATTATCCGCTGGGTTAACAAACAAAACAGAACTTTTCCACTAAACACAGGATAAGTTGTCCACTCAACTCTGGCACAGTGTAATATCCTTCTTAGACCTCGAACTGAAGCCCTTATTATATTACACAAAAGCGGTAAATTAGTACTTAGCCTTCGTTTTGAAAATCCGTAATTTACACCTACACATTTATTCTATTTCCCTGGTTCTTTTTTTCACGCTCTCGTTCCTTCCTCCTTCACCGTCTCTCTCTCTCACTCTTCTCTCCCAACCTCCGACCCCAGACCCATACAAGGTTAGAAAATAAAATTACTTTAACAATTAAATACCAAATGACAAAATGTTTGTTTTAAATATTTAAACTTCTTCCCCTTTTGGCTGCTCCCGTTAGGGGTCGCCTCAGCGGATCACTCTTCTCCACACTACCCTGTCCGCTACATCTGCCTCTTTCACCCCAAATACCTGCATATCTTCCTTCACCACATCTTCTTTGGTCTTCCTCTTTTTCTCCTGCCCAGCACTTCCATCCTCTGCATTCTCCTACAAATATACTGCATGTCCCTCCTCTGCACATGTCCAAACCATCTCAACCTAGCCTCCCTCACCTTG
>JAOTRA010088478.1:0-12145 GCA_026260255.1 Pseudolaguvia tuberculata | reverse complement strand
AAAGAAAGAAAGAAAGAAAGAAAGAAAGAAAGAAAGAAAGAAAGAAAGAAAGAAAGAAAGAAAGAAAGAGAAAAAAAAAAGACGGGATCAGTTCAACCCAGACTACAGCATCATGCATTAAAACATGGGTTCATCTACAGGTGACCTACAAGTGTGAAGCATGGTGCTGAGGAGGCCTTCTGCTGGTCTAGTTCCTTTACTGTAAGGTTAGATACAGTATATTCCTGAGTATATTGTACATGCTGAGATGCACCATGGAGTCATTGAGATATATCATTAGTGCGCTGTACTGGTTAGCACGGTCGCCTCACAACGATAAGGTTCAATTTCTGGGCCTAGGATCCCAATGCTTGCGTGAGGGTCCTCTGGCTACTCCTGTTTCCTCTCACAGTTCCAAAACATTTACATTAGGTTGATTGGTGCTTCTTACCCATAGGAGTGAATGTGTTTGTGGTTGTTCGTCTGTGTGTGCCTTGCAATGAACTAGCAACCTTTCCAGGGTGTTCCCCTGCTTCTTGCCCTATGGGATAGGTTTCAGTAAATTAGGGAATAATTAGGTAATAAGCAGGTAGGAGGATGAATGAATGAATGAATGAATGAATGAATGAATGAATGAAATGTGTAACACTGTGATGATAACACTGAAGAGAGCCGAATGCCTCCTGGGGCGTCAGGTATTAAAGTCAGAGAGAGGGTTGCAAACAAAGCAAAATCGAAGTTCAAAGGGGAATCGTAAGACAGTTCAAAGTTCAAAAGCCAATAATCCAAATCACAAGAGTTCTCTAGCATCCTCAGTATCTCAGGTAAACAATACTTCACGTGAGTTCCATTGTGGCGTGGCCTTATATAGGGTGGGCACGCCCAATTACCCAGCAGCGGAAGTAGACGCTAGTACTCAGGTGATGGCTCCCTTTGGGGCCGTCCTCTGGGGCGTGGCACCGGACGGTCAGGGTGACTGGTGTGAAAGTTCTCGATAAGCGAGGGGTCCAATATGTCTCTGCTTTTTACCCAGCATTGTTCCTCCGGTCCGTACCCCTCCCAGTCAATTAAGTATTCCATTCCACCCCTGCGTCGACAGGAGTTCAGGATATCCCGGACCTCATAAGCTGGGCTGTCCTCCAGCTCAATAAGGCCAGGGGTTCCCTGTGTGGGTTCGGCGGTTCGATGTAGGGACGTGATGTGGCTTTAGTAGTGAGACATGGAAGGTCGAAGAAATCCTGTAATGAGAGGGCAGCTGTGAACGATAGGATACTTTGTTAATTCTTCGTTACACTTTGAATGGGCTGATGTACTTGGGACTTAGTTTTCTGCAAGGGAGTTTTGCAGGGAGTCAAATCTCGGGTGGACAGCCATACCAGCTGCCTAGGTTCCTAGTCACGATGCGGGTGCCTGCGCCTGTTCACATGCATCCGTTGTCTTTGCACGGCCCTATTGATGTGTACATGAGCGCCTTCCCAGACCCTCGCACTCCGTTGGTACCAGTCCTCAACGACGGACACGTTGGCTGGTATCCTAAAACACATTGAAAAGGTGTTAATCCGGTAGACAAGTGGGTTAATGAGTTCTGGGCATGCTCAGCCAATGGCAGGAACTAACTTCACCTCTGTTATTGCACACAGTACATACGTAGGTACCGGCCCAACTCCTGATTCAACCGTTCCACCTGCCCGTTTGATTGTGAGTGGTAGCCCGAGGACAGACTTACGTTAATATCCAGCCTTCTGCAGAACTCCTTCCACACGCAGGACATGAACTAGGAGCCCCGATCTGATATTTTGTCCTCCGGGAGGTCAAACGTTCTAAAAACATACAAAAATAGAACTTTCGTGGTCTCCAGAGCAGAGGGGAGGCCCAGAATGGGCAATAAATGCCATGCCTTGGAGAACCTGTCCACGATGGTGAGGATGGTGGTATAGCCTGCTGAGGGAGGTAAGTCAGTTATGAAGTCTATGGCTATGTGAGACCACGGCCTTTGAGGCACAGGAAGTGGGTGCAACAGACCTTCAGGTAGGTGCTTTGGGGTCTTTGATTGGGTGCAGGCTGTACATGACTTCACAAAATTCTCCACTTCTGCTTGCATTCCAGGCCACCAGTATTTCTGCACGATGAGTAGCACCATCCTTCGTATGCCAGGATGACCTGAACCTAAAGAAGAATGAGCTCAAGTTAACAAATGTTTCCGGAACTCGAGGGCCACATACTCCTTACCATCTGGACAACCACTGGGACCTGGGACGCCCTTGCTGGATTTCCTGATTTCTTCTGCCAGGTTCCATAACACTGGCGACACCACCATTTCAGGCCTTAGCACACTCTTTCCTTGGTTTTCACGATCAGGGGGGTAGAAACTGCATGACAGTCCATTCTTGGACCCAGGTCAATAGGTGACCACAAAGTCAAACCTGGAAAAGAACAAGGACCATCGTGCCTGACGAGCGTTTAACCGTTGGGCACTCTTAACATACTCTAGGTTCCGATGGTCGGTTAACACTGTGAATGGGTGTGCACATCCCTCCAACCAGTGACGCCACTCCACAAGTGCTTCTTTGATCGTTCCTTATTTCCTAAGTCATAGTTAAATTCAGCGAAGGAGAGTTTGCGGGAGAAAAAAGGCACAGGGGTGTACTCTTGGTGGGGACCCCCGCCTCTGAGACAGAATTGCCCCTATCCCACAATGGTAAGTGTCCACCTCTATGAATGGTTGTGTCGGGTCTGGATGGGCTAGAGTGGAGTTTGGCTAATGTGATAACCCAGAAATTGGATGTCCGTCCTAAGGAAATCGCATTTTTCTGCTTTGACGAAGAATTTGTTGTCCCACAGCCGCCTGAGTACCTCCTGAACCTGAGTTTGGTGTTGCGCTCTGTCGGTGGAGTAAATCAGAATATCATCAATATAGGCGATCATGCAGGTGTCAAGCATGTCTCTAAAAATGTCATTTATGAACGACTGGAAAACTGCTGGCGCGTTACACAAACCATATGGCATGACTCGGTACTCATAATGCCCCGTGGGGGTGATAAACGCGGTATTCCACTAGTCACCCCTGCGAATGCGGATCAAATTTTAAGCGCTACGTAAGTCTAGTTTAGAGAAAACGCGTGTGTCTTGCAGTTGCTCTAGCACTGCAGGTACTAATGGTAGCAGGTATCGATACTTTACAATGATAGTGTTCAGTCCTCTATAGTCGATGCAGGGTCTCAATCTGTCGTCTTTTTTTTCTACAAAGAAAAACCCTTCCGCCTAATGGTTCCCCCATCAATGGGGTTGACGTGGATCGCAGGGTTACACGGGGCGGTGGGCACACAGATTTTACATGCCACCTCTTCATCTATGATGTTTATTGCCGTCCCGAGTCCAGTAAAGCAGAGAAAAGGCGAGATGCCCCGTTAAACCGTAGCCTCGCTGATATGGACAGACTTACACGGGACGGTGGGCACACAGATTTTACATGCCACCTCTTCATCTATGATGTTTATTGCCGATCCAGAGTCCAGTAAAGCAGAGAAAAGGCAAGATACCCCGTTAAACCGTAGCCTCGCTGATATGGACAGACTTTAATTTTGCTGGATGCAATAAATGTTAGTACTCACTCTATTACGGGGTTTGCAGGGCTTGAGCGGACATTGTGAGAGATCTTGCCCCGATTCCCCGCAGATTTTCCAGATCAAAAAGTTTATATGTTTCCACCTGCATAGTTTCGGTTTCTGAGGGACACGATGGGCAACTGTTTTCTCTCACGTTCGTACTGGTTCGGGGATTGATGGGTAATGCAGGGTGATTGCGCTTAAGGTTGTCAGTTTGAATAGCCCGTTGGATGAACTCATTGTAAGAGTTTGTGTCACCCCGGCACACTAATTCTGCTTGAAGGTCCGTATTTAATCCTTCTTTAAATAATGCTTTAAGCGCAACCTTGTTCATGCCACTCTGCGCACCCAGGGTTCGGAAAAAAATAGCATAATCGGCTGGTGATTGTGTACTCTGTTTCAGTCTAAACAGTCTGGAGGGTACATCCAGTCCCCCTGCGGGGTGTTGGAACACCTCTTTGATCTGGGAGAAAAAGTATTCAATCAAAGATCGAAGAACCGGGTCGATCTCCAATACAGCCGCTGCCCAGTCCAAAGCGCGGCCCGTTAAGAGGGACAGTAAGCATGCGCACTTCCTTTTCTCGGTTGGGAACCCCTGGGGTTGGTTCTCAAAAAGTATGCGGAAGTTCTGTACAAACCCTTTGCTTTTCTCAGGGTCCCCCCCAAACTTGTCTGGCAGGGCCGTAGGTGTGTTACCGGGGGGAGCGGTTAAAGGAGCAGCAGCGGCGTGGGTCATGGAGTTGACTTGTTCTTGTAGGTTACGCAGACATTGAGCCTGGAGGTTTAGGGCCGCAAGTAAATCCTCCAGTGAACTGATGACTGCTGGACCCGTGAGAGGTGAAGTATTCTGTGATGACAGGAGGTTAGGGATCCATGAATGCAGACACATTATAAAGTTATTCCACAGAGTTTAATATAGTAGTGATATACAAATACAAGACGCTGAGCATAGACATAAATGTAGACGGGGGGGTCAGGTATTAAAGTCAGAGAGAGGGTTGCAAACAAAGCCAAATCGAAGTTCAAAAGGGAATCGTAATCGCAAATCACATGAGTTCTCTAGCATGCACAGTATGTCGGGTAAACAATACTTCGCAATCACCTGCATCTGGTCCCAATTAAGGTCTGCTTAATGAGGAGAGAGAGAGAGAACAGGACATGGCAAAAAAGAGAGAGACTGCACACAGTGTCAAAAACATAACATATGCAGGCACAACACAGAACCCAACACGATATACGTCTGAAGACACAACAATACATACAATACAAAACCGAAAAGGGGCAAAAAGTTAACAAAGGCAACGACCAGGAGAAGCAAACAGGAAAACAGGTACAGGAGTTACGCTTGACAGAACCAGCTACTAAAACTCGGGGTCCAGGTCCATGAATATAAGACAACATGTCCTCTTTGGGTGGACCTGGGAACCTGACAGTCCACGGTTTCCTTCCCCAACCCAACCTGAGACTTTCCCATGGAGCGATGCTGAAGTCAAGGACGGCGCAGAAAGGGACACTAAAGGAGAGCCAGAAGGGGACACTAAAGGAGGGACAGAAAGGGACTCTGAAGGAACCGAAGGGGACACTAAAGGAGGGACCAAGGGGGACACTAAAGGAGGGACCGAGGGGGACACTAAAGGAGGGACCAAGGGGGACACTAAAGGAGGGACCAAGGGGGACACTAAAGGAGGGACAAAAGGGGACTCAGACGCAGACGATGGCTCAGACGCAGACGAGAGCTCAGAAGCAGACGAGAGCTCAGAAGCAGACGAGGGCTCAGGCGAAGAGGGCTCAGGCGAAGAGGGCTCAGGCGAAGAGGGCTCAGGCACAGACGCAGCGGGCTCTGACGCAGACGCAGACAATGTGAAGCTGCAATATCCTCTAGCTCACAAGGCCTGCGTGATATCCTGTACTATCCATATATCTGATATATGCAAAAAGTGATCGATATCATCGGGTTGCCAGTATAATTCACACCAATCGGACTAGTGGGTTAGCCTGTCCGGTCAGTGATTGCACAGCCTGTGTATGCAGACGGAGAGCATCAAAGACTATCGCTAGCTTAGCTAACTGCGCGACAAAAACTCTGGGCTAAATGATTTAAAGTGTTCATCACCTTACTTCCTACTGGATCCGTGAGTGGTGGGTTATTCTGTAATGCGGGGGTGGTGAGGGCAATGAAGAGAGCCGGATCCATTATGCAGAGAAGTTGAGTGTTTTATTTATAAAGGTGGTGCAGATATATATTTACAGGGGTGAACACGAAAACAAAATCACGAAGACACGGAGACTAAGATGATACACAAAAGGGAATATATACAAAACACAAGTAATTACAAAACTATTTACAACTGCTAAACGTGAGTCAAATCATACCAACAATACCTACCAGCGCTTCGCCTTAAATATTACGTCATCGCCCTGGCAACCTAGGTGCCAGGACGACGACGCTAAAGCTGATGCAGAGCAAGGGGCACAGCTTCGTCTGCTGACGCTGAGCAAGCGCGGAGCTTTGTCCGCCACTTTACAGAATGAATGAAGTCATTATTTTTTTGACAGATTAGATTAAAAATCTCCGTTATTTTTTTTACATTAGGATCGATGTGTGTGTATGTGTGTGTGTTCTTTAATTGGCCGAGTTGAGACCACAGCATGCATGCCTAGTGTCCATTTTTGCTCTCAGTTCTGCTTTCATTGATTGCTGGGATGTGATGGTAAGGAAGTTTTTCGCATCTTTTATTTGACATGTGACAACACTGGCATGGTGGCGTTGTGGTTAGCACGGTCACCTCACAGCAAAAAGGTTCCAGGTTCGATTCCCAGGTAAGGGGTACATAAATAAACACTGTTAATACCACTGATCTGCAATGTTACACGGTTTAGAGACAGTGGCATTGTTAAAATTACAGGAAGAGGAACAGGAGGAAAGACAGGGGGAGGAGCTGGGTGGAAAGACAGGAGGTGGAGCTGGAGGAAAAGTGAAGTTGGCATAGCTGAAGATGTTGATTTTCATTGTGAGTGATGAGGATGGACAGGATTAGAAATGAGTTTATTAGAGGGACGGCGCATGTAGGATGTTTTGAGACAAGGTGAGAGAGGCTAGGTTGAGATGGTTTGGACATGTGCAAGAGGGGCATGCAGTAAATTGGTAGAAGAATGCTGAGGATGGAAGTGATGGGAAGGAGGAAAAGAAGAAAACCATGGATGTGGTGAAGGAAGACATACAGGTAGTTGGGGTGAAAGAGGCAGATATAGAGGACAGGGTAGTGTAGAGCAGAGCGATCCGCTGTGGTGACCCCTAAGACTGTTAATATGATTCTTCAGAGAAGCACTGTTTGTACATTGCTCTGGACAAGAGCATCTGCTAAATGCCTAACTGTAACTGTAACTAATTGTTTGTTAGAGTTTCCCTTTTTAATTGCTTGGACAACACAAAAAAAAAAAACATATCCATGAAACTTACTCATTTACTGCATAATTCAGGGTCACAGGGTTCTGGAGTTTATTACACTTCTCTTTAGGGCAAAAGGCAAACGAAAAGGGGAGAACATGCAGTACACACAGTCGAAACAAACTATCACAGTTAGCAGGCCTAACAGCTTCGTCATAAAGTATGTATTGGTTTTAATATTCAACATTACTTCTTGTAGCCTGTACTAGTGTTTTATGTTCTTATGGGGTCACGTATCTTATTATGGGATTGATCCAGTAACATCAGACTGACACTTTCAATCTAGTATCCAAGAGTCAGACCATCATATCTTATTACTTTCATAAGGCATCTCGGTTACACAATAACAACCCCCCCTTCCCCCCAGCACACTCCTACACACCAGGCACGGTCTCAGCCTGCTCAGTAACGTTAGCTTGCTTAACAACATTTACAATATTGAGCAGATGCCCTTATTCAAAAAGACATTTATCTAGTTTATTAATCTGAGCAGCTAGTGATTAAGGGCCTTGCTCAGGGGCCTAACTTGGTGGGTCTACAAATTAATCCTTCCAATTACTAGTACAACAACTTAATCACTGCACTACCACCTCCTGTTAAAAGTGTTACCATGAAATGTAAGCACATATGTAAAATCAACAATTTCTAAAGGTTTCTTGGGGCACGTTGCAGTTACAGTTAGAGTTGCAGATGTAGTTGTTAGTAGTGCTGAATGATTCATAGAAATCACATTGCAATAGCGATACAAAAAAAGCTACAATTTGCCACTCGCAAACAGCTGCGATATGAATGCGATATAAAAAGTCTCCAGGGTATGCTTTGTGCAGCTAGTTAGCATTATATTAGCTGTGTGTGTACCGACGATTAAAAAAACTTTTTTCTGAGGAATTATTTGGCCAATTAACACCAAAAAAAATCTTGTACGTATGTAATATGAATCTATAAATGTCTTCTACACTATTCAGAAGATTGAACTGAAGGTTAATTTCCCCCGTTAATTGGTAGTTCTGGTTATTAGGGAGGTCAGTTTACGTATGGAACACAACACTGACTGTGACAAGCAGCAAAGTACAAACACCCAGGTAAAAACACACATACTTATCTGTCAAACAATAACCTCAACAAGACACACCTGAATACAATGAGGAAGCGATAAACCAATAACAAAACACAAAGTACATAAACAAACATGCATATGTGCCCTCTTGTAGCTCGGCATGGAATAGTACTCGGCATGGCTGACCAAATACTGACGTTATTTTCGTATCTATGTTTGTCTATGTGTGACCCTGCCTTTCACTCTTTACAGTATGTGCTGGTATTTGCTCCATTTAAACATTTTAGGGTTAAGTGATCAAGGGCCCAGCAGCCAGGCTTTTGTACTCCTACACTGAAACCACTGGATACATTTGTTAATACTGTAAGCAATCCACTGGCTTCCAGTAGCTGCATGCATCAGGTACAAACACTGATACTCGCCTACAAAGCCAAGAACAGGACTGCTCCACCCTATCTCCAAACACTAATCACTCTGCGCATAGCACCTCGCTCCATCAGATCCACCAGCATTGTTCCACCCCCTACATCTCAAGGCCTCAATGGTGGAATTAACTGCCCATCAATATCAGAACAGCAGAGCCACTGGCTGTCTTCAAGAGATGTCTGAAGACAAACCTGTTCTTTAAATACCTTTAAACTATTGTCTTTCACACAAACATACTTTAAATAAATAAAAAAAATAAAAATAAAAATAAAAATAAAAAAAAACCTCTTGCTCTTCAACTGTTGTATCTGTATCAACTATTGTATCTGTATCAGTAGTGAAATGTTCTAGGTTATAACTTTAAGCACTGTTTGTACGTCGCTCTGGACAAGAGTGTCTGCTTAATGCCAAACTGTAACTGTAATGTTAATGAATAGAACTGCTGTAAATTATCCAATATGGTTATTTGTGTCATTTAACAAAAAATCAACATACTAACAGAATATTACACACCTGTTATCGTACATAAATCTTTGTTTTAGATATATAAAGGTTGTCCAGTTTTCCTGCCCCTGCTGAAGAAAAGCATCCCCATAGACGATGCTGCTACCATCATGTCTCACAGCGGGGATAGTGTGTTCAGAGTGATGATCAATGTCACTTTTCCAGCACACATAGCGTTTTGCATTTAGGTAGAAGGAAACCACCTTCTTCCATGGTTCCTGTGTCTCTTACATGGTGTCTTATGTCTTTCTTTCAATACTGGCTTTCTATTTCCCCCCTCTATAAAGGCCAGATTTGTGAAGGACACAACTTCTAATTGTCCTCTGGACAGATTCTGTCACCTTAGCTGTGGATTTCTGCATGACAGTTCCTACAGAGTGACCATGGGCCTCTGGGCTGCTTCTCTGACCTTTTTACTAGGTCTGACAGTTTAGTTGGACAGCCATGTCTTGGTAGCTTTGCAGTTTTTTTTATTTGTGGATGATGGATTGATGAGAGTTCCATTTTCTAACTCTACCCTGCGTCAAACTTCTCCACAGCTTTATCTCTGACCTGTCTGGTGAGTTCCTTGGTCTTCATGATGCCGTTTGTTCACAAATGTCCCCAACAAACCACTGAGGTCTTCACAGAACAGATGTATTAATGCTGAGACTAAATTACACACTGCTTGACTCATCAGGTGACTTCTAAAAGTAGTTAATTTTACGTAATGTTATTTTGGGGTATTGTAGTACAGAAGGGGGCCAATCCAAGCATTGTTCAGATTTTTATTTGCTTAAAATATAGAAAACCATCTAGAATTTTCGTTACACTTTACAATTATAGGCTACGTTGTGTTGGTCTGTTACATAAAATCTTTTAAGGTTTTATGGTTGTAGGGATGAATACTTTTTCAAGGTTCTGTGGAGAAAGACATGATATGTTTTACAATAAAATAATTAATATGCACATTTAAATTCTATAGAAACTCAACTATTACGGTTGCACAAGCTAGTGCATTCTTAGTGCCGGTCCCAAGCCTGAATAAAGGAGGACGGTTGTGTTAGGAAGGTCATCCAGCGTAAAACTGTGCTAAATCACATATGCAGATCATAAATAACATTTCATACCAGATTGGTCGAGGCCCGGATTAACGACCGCCACATGTACAGTTAGCCGACAGGGTACCGGTGAAAATTGGGATACTGTTGGCCAAAGGAGGAGAAGGAAAGTAGGAAGACGTCTACAGAGACAGCAGGTGAAGGAGAAGTGTAGGAGAGTGGAGGTTAGGGTGGGTTATTTAAATGTTGGTACTATGACTGGTAAAGGGAGAGAGCTAGCTGACATGATGGAGCGTAGAAAGGTGGAGGTGTTGTGTGTTCAGGAGTCCAGGTGGAAAGGGAGTAAGGCCAAGAACATTGGAGGTGGATTTAAACTGTTTTATCATTGTGTGTATGGAAAGAAAAATGGTGTAGGTGTAATCCTGAAGGAGTACATTGAGAGTGTTGTGAAGGTGAAGAGAGTTTCTGATTGGGTGATAATATTTACCATCACTCCCTCAACTTCCAGCCTCACTTTCATCAGTGCTTATGCACTACAAGTAGGTTGTGAGATGGAGGAAAAAGAAAGATTCTGGAGTGAGTTAGATGGAGTGGTGGCTAGGCCTGAAAGCTTGGTGACAGGAGCAGACTTTAATTGTCATGTTGGTGAAGAGGCAACAGAGGTGATGAGGAGGCTATGGGTAGGTATGGCCTTAAAAAAAAGGAATGTGGAAGAGCAGATGGTGGTAGATTTTGCTAAAAGGCTGGAGAGGGCAGTGATGAACACATTTTAAGAAGAAGGAAGAGCATAGGGTGACATAAGAGTGGAAGAAGTACAGGTAGACTATATTTTGTTCAGGAGATGTAAATTTAGAGAGATTGGAAACTGTAAGGTGGTGGCTGAGGATGGTGTAGCTAAACAGCATCAGATGGTGGTCTGTAGGATGGCTTTGGAGGTTAGGAAGAAGCGGAAGAGAGAGAGGACAGAAAAAAGAATAAGATGGCGGAAGATGAAGAGGAAAACTGTAGTGTGAGATTTAAGGAGGAGGTCAGTCAGGGGCACGGTGGTGGTGAAGAGTTGTTCAATGATGGGCAATGACTGCAAAAGTAATATGGGAGACAGCTAAGAACGTACTTGGTGTGACATCTGGAAAGGGGAAGACAAAGACAAACAGATGTGGTGAGCAACAGTATGGTTTCATGCCAAGGAACAGTACTGCAGATGCAATAATTGCTTTGAGGATGTTGATGGAGAAGTATAGAGAAGGCCAGAAGGAGTTGCATTGTGTAAAACAGAGTTCTAAGAGAGGAGTTGTCGTATTGTATGAGGAAGTCAGGTCTAGCAGAGAAGTATGTGAGGGTGCTGCAGGACATGTCTGAGGACAGTGTGACAGCAGTGAGGTGTGCGCTAGGAATGTTGGACTGGTTTAAGGTGAAGGTGGGATTACATCAAGGATTGGCTCTGAGCCCTTTCTTGTTTGCAATGGTAATGGATAGGTTGACAGATGAGGTCAGACAGGAGTCTCCATGGACGATGATGTTTGCGGATGATATTGTGATTTGTGGTTAGAGTAGGGAGCAGCTTGAGGAGAATCTTGAAAGGTGGAGGTACTTGCTGGAGAGAAGGTGAAAAGAAATGAAAGTCATCAGGAGCAAGACTGAGTACAAGTGTATGAAGGAGAGGGAAGCCAATGGAGTGGTGAGGTTGCAGGGAGAATCTGGGGTCAACAGTGCAAAGTAATGGAGAGAGCATTAGAGAAGTGAAGAAAAGAATTCAGGCAGGGGGGAACAGGTGGAGATGAGTGATTTGTGATAGACAACTTTTAGCAAGAGTGAAAGGAAAAGTTTAAAGGAATTTAGTAAGACCTGCAATGTTGTACGGTTTAGAAACAGTGGCGTTGTCAAAAAGACAGGAGGTGGAGCTGGAGGAAAGGTGGCAGAGTTGAAGATGTTGATATTCATTGGGAGTGACAAGGATGGACAGAATTAGAAATTAGTTTATTAGAGAGATGGCACATGTAGGATGTTTTGAGACAAGGTGAGGGAGGCTAGGTTGAGATGGTTTGGACATGTGCAGAGGAGGGACATGCAGTATATTGGTAGAAGA